>JASSUY010034052.1:11681-31420 GCA_032466535.1 Forpus xanthops
TGTTCAGGCTGGAGAAGAGAAGGCTGCAAGGAGACCTCATAGCAGCCTTCCAGTATCTGAAGAGGGACCTATAGGGATGCCCAGGAGAGTCTCTTTATGGGGGACAGTACTGAGAGGAGAAGGAGTAACGGGTTCAGTCTTAAAGAGGGGAAATTTAGATTGGATATGAGGAAGAAATTCTTTACTGTGAGGGTGGTGATGAACTGGAATGTGTTGCCCAGGGAAGCTGAGAATGCTCCATCTCTGGTAGTGTTCAAGGCTGGGTTGGGCATAGCCTTAGATGGCATGGCTTAGTGTGAGGTGTTCCTGCCCATGGCAGGGGAGATGGAACTAGATGATCTTAAAGTCCTTTCCAACCCTAACTATTCTATGATTCTAAGTTTTGGATATCTGGTCATACTTCAGATTGGCTTAGACTTCAAAATGAGGATCTGCCAAATGAAAACCAAGATCTGAATGCCAAGGCAGACATCTTTATGAAAAATTATCTCTCAAAAATTCCAATTATTTTGTAAATAGAAGCACTAAGTCTCATTAACGTTTCACTGACTCACATGAAATACTGAGTTTCCAAATAGAAAACAGCAGTTCCCCATCTCATAGTTTCGACCTATGGTCCTAGAACCCCAGAGTTGTACCATTTATACCACCTTACACTGATTATGTTTTGTGCCTCCAAGAGGTGCTGCAGTTTCAGTGTTGAATACCACAACCTTGTACCCTTGGCAGTTATTTTTTTACTATTCCCATTGTTTTAGGAGGAACTTCCTGCAGGTGCAGAGTTTTCAAGATAAGTTTATCTTCCTCTGGTATTTTGCTGGTTGTTATAAATTGAGCGAAACACTGAAGGAATTTGTGTTTAAAGATGGTCTCCGAGAATGACATACACGACAGATTTATTCTGTTTTCTGCATAAAGGCTGCCTAGAACATTTCTTAAATATTTATTTTAGGGGGAATATGGAAAATTCTTTTGTGACATTGAATTTTCTGGAATTTAAAAAATTTATGAGATGAGAAGTTGCCCTTTTAAAACATTCTGCTTTTTTCAGAAATGGATTTTAATGACTTTTTTCAAAATTCAGATATGTAAGACTGTATTTTTCTCCCCTATCTGCAAAAGGACTTAAATGTCATTCTGATCATTAAAAAAAAGCCTATAAAGACAGAGTTTCTACTTTGCAAACATAAACCACATGTATTTACTACAGCAGTTACTCTTATAATACTTGTTTATGCTTTCTAGCTTTTGTATTAAGGAAATAATGGGAAGTAAGGTGACTTACATCACATGAGCACGCAGAACAGCTTTGGAAGTCACCTTTGTATTCATGCGGAGAAAAAATGAAGGGGAAGCTCAGCCAAAAGGGAAACAGTTTCCTAGTTTACTGTATGACATGCCAAATGACAAGTACCTTCCCTGAGGGAAAGTGGCACACTGCAGTAGTATCAGCATCGTGAAAGCTTCAGAGACAGAATTCAAGCCCATAAGACTTGGAACGTTGAATAAGAGGAACTGAGAGAGACAGGAAAATTAATCAACCACACTTTCAGGGTTGTGTTGAAGACATCTGATGCTTAAACAGGCATAAGTGTAGGACTAAAAGCAGGTGGGCTAAAAAACAAACTGAGAGGTGGAGCTGTTTGTTAACGAGAGGTTCAGAAACACCACAGAGGCTGGAAAAAGTAAAAAAAAAAGATCCCAGGGACAGGTTTTCTCCATCAGATAATATCAATGTAGTATTCAGTACTAAAGATGCTCCTCTGAAATCAGGGTCCCAAAATGGAGGGACAGAAAGAGCTTGGAAGGAATTGAAGATATAATCTTCAGGAAAAAAAAAAAAAAGATAAATGTTTGCTACCTGAAAGACAATTATATGAATTTTTGTTTTGCTCATCACAAATGAGGTAGAGATCATAAAGAGCCTAAATCACCTACGGCCCCAACAGTGCAAGGCAAAGGGAATGAAAATGCTTCATGGGAAGACGATGGAAAAGAGAAATTACTGCAGGTTCACTGAAAACCAAGATGATCTGAACAAGAGAGTTGAACCATAAGGGATCAAACTGCTGCCATTTAAATTCAAGGAGGTTGTGAGGGAGCTTTAAGAATACTGGTGGGGCAGTTCCAGTGTTTGGGATGCTACTTCAAAGAAGAAACCTGCTGGAGCCCAAAATATAAAAGAGAGCTGAGGAAAGACAAGTCTATTGAAGAAGGCAGAGTAATTCTTTGTGTGGGCATTTGCTTTAGGTGAAACTGGGGGCATTCCTACATGAAAGCCTTTTCCTGTGGGCAAGGAGAAAAGGGGCCATGACGTCCATAGAGAAACTGTTTAAAATCAAAATGACTGTGGAAAAATGCTTAATGATAACTGAGAAGCAATGAGTTACATGAGAAGATCCCAGCATGTATAAAATATTCAATAAAATATAGAAAACTGAGACAATTATGAAATAAATAGTTCTTACAGATCAGGGGTGTCAGCATTGGATTCTGTAAGTCTATGTTCTGGGACCTATGCTTATTAATATATTCACAAATGACCTAAAAAAGAGAGTTATTGATGATAAGGTTTGCTGATGCTAGAACGTTATTAGAGGTACTAAAGACAGAGCCAGCTGTGAAGTGTTGCAGAAGAGACAACAAGGCTGATGAGGCAGTAAATTGTCAGATGAAATATAATGTAGACAAATGTAATGTGATACTGTCCTGGGTTCAGCAGTAGCAGTCATTTTTATGTGCATGTTAGGAACATGTTGGACAAGAAATACTGAACAAAGAAGCCACCTCTTTACTGCTGTATAAATTCACAACCCACACACTCTTCATTTTGAAAAATATATGGTGTGAGAGGCATGACAAGGATCTACAAAATCATGTTGATCCTAGAGAAGAGGAATGGACTGCTCAATGATAATTCAGTCAATAAAAATAATCAGTCTTCATCAATGCTCAATACCAGTAGCAAAGCTGTAGGCAATAATAGAAAGCTGATGGGAGTATTTTAAAATCAAGATGAGGTGGTTCTTAAAACACTGCATAGAGGAACTGTATTATTACTTGCCAGACTGCTTTGCATGCAGAATGCTTAGATGTCTAAAGGATGGATGAAATTCTGGAAGATGCATTCCATACAGGGTTAGTTAACAGAACAATTTTAACAGGATCAGGATGTCCACATAGAGGAAAGCCTCATACAGTTTATTCTTTCCTTACTCTTCCCTAGAGGTCTGTTTATGGCCACTGTTGGAATCAATAGTTCCAAAGGGCTGTTTGCCATGACAGAATTTATAAAACCTGTGTTCTTACTTCCTTATGGTTTGCAGTGCCTAGTTTGCAGTCAATGAGATACTAAGACTACTCATAAAGCGATCCACAATATCTGGAGATAAGGTTATTTCATTTGTCAGTGAGTAAATGACTTATTATACTAACTAAAACAACAAAGTCAAGATGAGTTGGAAAGATAAAATGGCTCTGTGCAAAGAATGGAATGGAATTCTAGAATCAGAAAGCAACATGCTTGGACCTGTGCGGCATGTGCCACAGTAGTTTAAAAAATGATACCAGAGATTGGATATCCTGGCTGAATAGATTTTGGAATCAATCCCTGCCCTGCTGGAAGTCTTATCAACAGGATATGATTTCCATTTTGCTTAAATTTAGATATTTACAGTGTGTCTACAGTATGCCTGCATTAGATGTCTGGACTTCTTTTGAAGTTGACAGAAAAGTATTTTCAATGGGCTAGACAAAGGATGATTTTGGACATGTACAAGGTGGGCTGTAACCAAAATGCCTGGTTACTTTCCATAACCCTGAAAGGAGTCTAGGTAATTGCCTCAGAAAAGCTACACTGTAGTCATCTCAAAGTTCAGTTAGATGCCGCCTACCGCAGATGCCCATGTGTTGAACAGAACTATTTTTCTTACCTGAACTTGCCTTCAAGTTTTTCAAGACTTTTATGTGCACGATTGATTCCACAGACGAAGCCCACTGCCAACCACAGAATATTTTTTTCATTCTTCTTAACATACACATTTCCTTTCTATCATTTCCTGTTCCTTGTCATTTGGTTGTGCATTTCAATTACTTTTCCTAGCTCTGTCCCTCACAGTTTTTCCACTTTTCCATAAACAAATAGCTCTCATGCCATCTCCTTTACAACTGATCTTGTATTCCATGGCTAGATTAGGTGATACTCCTGTACCTTCATGTCCCATCAGTCACCTTAGATTTTCTTTAGAGCAAGGTCCTACATTCCCTTTCCAATGGCTTCTATGGGATAAGGTAGGCTTTATAATGTAAAATGTGTATCACAGGGTTTTTTTTGATCACCTGATATTCTGGCAAAATCCCTAAAATATTGCCAGCTGATTATGCAAATTCAGTGAAGAGGCTGCTTTTCAAGGAATGTAGTAGCTATTGAATAGAATAACTTTTAAATTGCACCATAAAAGCATAAATAACCAGTGATTATTTACACCGATACATATGTACACAGTAAGTACATGCTTGCATATTAGATCACTCCAGATCACCCATTTTATAAGATGCAGATTTTCAAATGTAAATGAAGTATTTTTTTTTTTCCTTTAAAAAGATATAATTTATCTTCTCATTCTTTCATGGCCTCTTAACATCATTTCGTCCAATTCAGCAGTACAAATTTTCCATCACAGTTAAAATCAGAGCAGAGCATGAAGAGCTGGGATTTATTGATTAAAAAATAAAACTTAGTCAATTGAAGTTCCTAGGCTAAGTTTTGACAATAGTTGTGGTTCACAAAGATCCACAAGAGGATTTTTCATCCCAGTTTATTTGACTGATTTAGTTTAATGCTGAGCTGAAGCAAAGCTGTGAGATCCAGAGCATGTTGAAAAAAGAGGAAAGTTCATTTTCCAGTTTCAGTTTTCAAATAAAGAGGTGTGAAGTAATGAGACTTATTTTAAAATCTTGAATAATATAGTCAGCAAAAATAATGAATTTACTAGCAATGTTTGTGCTTTATTCCTTTAATACATTAATTAATTTTGCATTAAAGTTCATTTTGGAGCCTTTCTTGCAATTTCTGTAGTTTTATTTTGCCAGTAAACAATACCAAAATACTGGGTTTGTTAATTTCTGTGTATCAGTTAACTGAACTTCTATTCAAATGCAACTTCACACAAATAATAATTAAAAAGATAAATTACCCACTGAATAATGAGTTCACTAGTCATTGATTTGTAGTATAATAAACCCATAAGTACTAAGAAACACAATAAATATGTGTAGTTTTATAATAGCTTAGACAAACATGGAGCAGACATGCATGTTTCACTGAGCAAATAGCTTCATTAAATTTATCAAATTACAACAGCTAATTAGAACAGGGTTTATTTTGCAGAATATCTTGGGAAAAAAAGATAAACATTATTTAAATTAATGCTCGTTGGTTTTAAAAGGTATTTAAAATCACTACCGTTTAAATCACCCACCTTGGCGCATGTATTGCACATACACTCTGGTTTTACATGCAGGAAATGACATCTCATTTGGAAAAGGTTAAGATCTTCTCCTGTTGCATTGTTAGCTGTTGAAGATTTACATTTGTAAGTCTGATACTATCCTATCGTCTATGTTTCAGAGGTGCCTGTTTAAATTAACATAAATTACAAGCCTTGCCTGCTTAATCTGCTGGTGAAAGATCTTTGTTGAGACATCTGAGTACAAACAGCATTTCCACAGTTGTCATAGATGTGGCTAAGGCATCTAGGTGGCAGAGACACATAGGAGTGAGTAGATCTCCATTTTTGAACATTTGCAAGCGACAGTGTGATTTGCAAATAATGTGAAAATACAAGTCTCGTAGTACAGCTACAGGATGTAAAAGTGTAGAAAATGATGAACTGCTGAGCTACAACACTCATCTGGAGAAACTTAACACTTTACATGATTGTGCAGTGCTTCTAAACTCCTTACGATTGTCACCTAGGACAGATCAAGATCTATGATGCTGAATTTTAACACATGGGAGAACGACAAGATTAACCTCTAGAAGGCCTTATGCACAGAAATAATGCACTTGAAAACTCACAAAATAAAGCAGGAAAGCTCACAATATGAACCCCAGAAAAATGGAATTGACATTGATTGATTACAAGAATTGTATTTAGAAAAGCTCTTTTGTTCTAATTTACGTTAGGCTCGGAAATCAGTATTTGTGGAGCTAGGTACATTAGCAAAATGCAAATTTGCACAGAGTAAGCAGCCAGTTCACACTGCACCCTCTGATGATGCTAGAGTGAGGGAGACTAAAGTAGCAATTAAATATGCTGCGCTACCTGCCAATCAAACATAAAGAAGATATGCCACTAACAAAGCAACAAACACAAGCCAAATAATTTCTCCCTGCCTGTTCATATTTGTCACAGAGAAAACACTTTTTTTCTGAAGTACTTCTTAACTTCAGACGCCAATTTCCACATAACACTTGACAGGTAACATAGCTGTAGAACAAACTAACTAATTTAAGGATATAAAATCACATTTAAGGTTATATTTTCAGATGACATGATTTCTTTCAACTAATGAAAACTTCTGAGAGCCACTGGAGAGCATAGCAGCTGCTTTTGAAGATAGAACATAAAGGATATGTGTGGTAGACTATATTCAAAATTTCACATTACATTGGAATTATATATTAAATAGGAAGAATGCAGATGATTTGAAGAAGAGTAAAACTTCCATGCTTTCTCTGCTCTGGGCCTTTCCCAGGACAAGTTAATTTTTGACCGATGACTAAATATTTTTTCAAGGAAAGCAGAACACAAGTCAAACTAAGAAAAAGAGCTTACAGAATACCTAGATTACATAGATGTATTCAAAGAGGCATGGCCAAGTGTGATTAAGCCTTGGAAGATTAAGGAAACAGACAAAATAAGCTCTGGTAACTAATTGGCTTTTACTTGTGGTCAGCTCTTGAAATATTATGCACAGTCCTAAGTCTCATCTGGGTTTCATTCCACTCAGAAATATGTGTTTAAATTGGAGGCTGGACATGTAATGTGCTTCTTAGCTGGCATAGAAATTTCAAACACTCTACTGAAATCCCAAGAGATGAGATTAACTTTATTTTCTCTTTCTAGAAAATTAGGCACCAATTAGATGAAATATGGCAAATTAGTTTGGGCTGATCTGATTTCATAGACCAGTATCGTATTCAATTCCATCTTTCATTTATCTCTATGTCTTAATTATTCTCCCTTTCCAAATTTGTTCAAAAGCTTTTCATTATACTTGAGTCAAACTGACAGATCTCTAGTTTTCAAGACTATATTTTTCCATCTCCCAGATATCATTACTGTGACACTGTTCACACTGCTGTATCATCTCCATTTTGACAGGCTCAACAAAATTTCTTGCTGCCAACTTTGAAACTTTATGTATGAGTTATTTCCCATGTCATGCACTGCACATTTTCCTTTCCCTCCAGCCTGAGCATGAAAACTTTTCTTCCACCTGAAATGGACAGGAACATTCATCATTCATTTTCTGAAACTACAGGGGAGATGACAGATGCTGATGCCAACCTTCACTTTGAGGACATGCTTCTCCTACCAGCCTGTTCTCTAACTTCTCCAGACATGGGTTCAACCCGCACTAAGCAGCAACCAGATTTCCCTTTATTCAACCAGTTTGTCAAGAACTATGTTGATTGTTTTCTTGAAGTCTAAATGACCACTGCCGTGCAGTTCCACTTGAAAATAAACGTCTATGAGTATGCTCAGATTGCTAATTCTCTGATTACTTTGATTAATCAGGTCTCTCACTTCTATCTGTTTCAATCCACTTTTCCATATCTGGTCTCCTTATCAGAAACTATTCTCTGTCTTACAAGTTGCCATAAGTTAGTGTACCAGACTACACAGTTTGAGCCAAGCCTACAACATCTGGTATTTCTCTCTTCTACGGAAATTTTACCTTAATGGATCCTATCCTAGAGGCCTATTGCAGATTCTTAGTATTGCTATCCCCAAAGCAATATAAACTAGAGAAATTCTGTTTTACCTGGTTGGTTGTCACAAACTCCAGGTTGTTGTACTATTCATATGCAAAACTACCTACCATGTGTATCATCATTCCTATCTTCAACAAATCATTCTTATCCTGTCAAACTTCAATTCTGTCATATTTTCTGACACTTCATTCACTAGTAATGTTTTGTTGCATTTCATTAGTCTTTTCTCTGTATATGTCCAGTCTGCTACCTAGATAAACAATATTTCACTGTTTATGTTCCTCACAGAACTCAAGATCAGTGCTTTCATCTCTGTTTTATGCTGTCCTCTTTTCCTTTCTTGTAGGACTACTCCCTTTCTTCCCTTCCTCACCTCTGCCTGATCCCAATTCATGAAAATTCTTCACTTCTATTATTTTTTTAATTTCTTCATCTGCTCAATAATTCTGGGTTTCATTTAGGACCATCCTATTTTTTGGGTTAGTCTCACACCAGTATATATCCATTTAGCACCTACTCTAGGCAGTGCTCACCTTATCAGCTCTCACTATTCACTATCTTTCTTCTTTCTTCCCTCTGCATCATCTTAATTTATAAAGTGCATTCCTAACTCACCTCTGTTAACGCTTCTACAATATTTCAACCTCCCTCACTTGAAGTATAACTTACTGAAGATTTCCTGCCAAAGCACGGTTCATCTATCACATTAAGAGTATCCTTCCTTCTAAAAGCTTTGTTAACATCTTGGAAGGCATTTTCTTCTAGAGAAATCATGCTGATTATGCAATGCTCACTGTCCTCTGCTGCTTGAGCCCTGCAATCCTAGAACATTTTCTACAATTCCCAGCTTCTTGGTTAATCATGCACAAATTCTATTCTACTTTATTCTATTGAATAAAGCAGGTTGAAACTTTCCAAGTTATTGATGTGTCAGACTTATATTACTTCATTCTCCATGCATACTTGATTATGGATTGTACTAATTCTAATGCCTAATTGTAATACAGCATAACACTAGTAATTTTTGCATGTCATTCCACAGCAATGACAGCATGTATTTTTCATTGTTGTAAAACCAGACAGATTATCAATCCCTCACATGTTTTTAACAGGAGTGTATTGAAAAGTTAAAATAATATTGCTTTATATATGCAGGCATAATAATTGTTTTATTGTTTGATTTCAAAGCAGCAGTCACAGAACAGAATAGATCCTCTTTTCAATGATGATCTATGCTTTTAGGGCTGGAGACTAAAATCTCATTTGACTTATAAAATGACACAGTAATTTTCTGTGGGGCTTTAGCAGCCAAGGTCTTGGACCCACAATGGATGTAGGTGCAGTACATGGATTTAGATGGGATTTAAGAGCAGAGCTTCGAACCCAGGGTTTGGAGACTGCTGCACTTAAATGTTGCCTAATTCTGCAATTGACAAGGCTCTATGTTGCCTCAGGTTTTCATTTTAAAGTTCCTGAGCACATGAAGCTCTGCCACTGTTCATTTCCAGGATGGCATCTTTTTGACTGATTTGACCTCTTTGCTGCTTAATATACTCCAATAAACCAGATGGAGCACAAGACTGGTAATACTTACCTACCTCTGCTTGCAATCTACATACTAAAAGGGAAAAGATGACTTTCTCTAACAACATACAGATAAAAAAGCCATGTTGTCACAGTACACTGCCTCTCAACTGATGGGTACACAGTCTTGGAATCTCTATTACAGATGGCCGTTGCCAGCCAGGGATATACTCTGTTCTGCCAAAACTAGGATGCTGTGCAGTCAGCTAGGAATAAATCTAGAAAAAACAGGTTGATACCTAGGGCTTTAACCAGGAAAGGAAGAAACCTATGGATCCATACCACAGGCCTTCTCTAATTTTTAATCCATTGAGAGTAAGATATCAGGTATATGAACAGTCCAAGTAGCAGCAGGTAGATCAGGCCTGAAATAACTCATATTGAGAGACTCAGAATAATTGCACCAAATGATATGTAATACAACACCACTAGCCAAATGAAGAAGAAAAACTGTCTTCAAAATCTAAAATGCAAGACTTCCATGGCTTTTCCAGTCACATCTGTCTGTCACTTCTATTTCAAATTCAAGGCCAAGCTCATCAGCAGGGGAAAGCACAAGAATGAAAGCTAGTATCTGATCACAGTTGCTGAAGCAGGCTGCTACGAGGAGCTGGATAGTTATATGCCATTGCATTAAAAACTGTCTTGTCTCCAGAGGAGAAAAGCATACCAAAACAATCTGCCAGGATTTCAACACAGCACTCTCAGGCCTAGGAAATGGAAATACTAATGAATTTCAGATAATTACAAAACATGTTACTCCTACTCTGCATTCTTGTGCCCACATTGGACTGGAAGAGTAGAGGCAAGTGATAACACCTATAATACACAATATCATATAATATATATAATATGATATATATAATATATATATATATAAAATATATGTACTCCTAAAAATAAAATAAGCAAGTAGTAACTCCTGATGCTACTCTGTGTGACATTTGGGAAGGGATTGAGAATGTGGCCTTTTATGATGGGGCTACGGAACTGATGGACATGGGTAGAGCAGTTGATGTTGTCTACCTGGACTTTTACAAAGCATTCGACACTGTCCCACACGACGTCTTTGTCTCTAAGTTGGAGAGACATCAATTTGATAGGTGGACCACTCGGTGGATAAAGAACTGTCTGGATGACTGCATGCAAAGAGTTGTGCTCAATGGCTCAATGTCCAGCTGGAGACCAGTGACGAGTGTTGGCCCTCAGGGATTGGTGTTGGGACAGGTCTTGTTCAACATCTTTGTCAGTGACATGGACAGTGGGATTGAGTATGCCCTCAGCAAGTTTACTGATGACACCAAGCTCTGTGGCTTGGTTGATATGTTGGAGGAAAGGAATGCCATAAAGAGGGACCTTGACATGCTTGTGAGGTAGGCTGATGCCAACCTAATGAAGTTTAACCATGCCCAGTGCAGGGTCCTACAGCTGGGTAAGAGCAATCCCAGGCACAGCTACAGGTTGGGCGAAGGTGAGATTCAGAGCAGCCCTGAGGAGAAGGAGTTGGGGCTGTTGGTTGATGACAGAATGAACATGAGCTGGCAGTGTGCTGTTGCAGCCTGGAAAGCCAACCGTATCCTGGGTTGCATCAAAAGGAGTGTGACCAGCAGATCGAGGGAGGTGATCCTGCCCCTCTACTCTGCTCTTGGGAGACCTCACTGGGAGTATTGTGTGCAATTCTGGTGTCAACATAAAAAGGACATGGAACTGTTGGAACAAGTCCAAAGGAGGACCATGAGGATGATCAGGGGACCGGAGCACATCCCCTATGAAGATAGGATGAGAGAGTTGGGGCTGTTCAGGCTGGAGAAGAGAAGGCTGCAAGGAGACCTCATAGCAGCCTTCCAATATCTGAAGGGGACCTATAGGGATGCCCAGGAGAGTCTCTTTATGGGGGACAGTACTGAGAGGAGAAGGAGTAACGGGTTCAAACTTAAAGAGGGGAAATTTAGATTGGATATAAGTAAGTTTTTTTACTGTAAGTGTAGTGAGGCACTGGAATGGGTTGCTCAGGGAAGTTGTGAATGCTCTATCATTGGTAGTGTTCAAGGCCAGGATGGACATAGCCTTGGATGGCATGGCTTAGTGTGAGGTGTTCCTGCCCATGGCAGGGGAGTTGGAACTAGATGATCTTAATTTCCTTTACATCCCTAACTATTCTATGGTTCTATGATTCTATTATAAAGGTTTATGTCCATCTCTGTTTTTTTCAAATAGTCAAAAGAAGTGTAGAAATGAAGTCTAGAGATAGATATTCATACTGTTGCCTGGAATATATTAGGCAATCTGCAGCTTGCAGCGCATAAAGGATTTAAAGGCGAAGTATGGGAAAGGGATATGATTTCTCTGGGTGGTTTTACAATGTGGCACATACATAACCCTTGTTTGAGTGCCTTGATTTCCTTCATCCCTCTCTGTTCTGTAACTGTTCTCTCTTTTTCTCTAACTACTCTGCACATTTTAGTCTTCTTCGTGTCATTATACTTTGAAAAAAAGTTTCTGAGATAATAGCACTTTTATAGTGTGGGATGCCTTTTCAGGAAACCTCCAGTTCAGGCCTGTCTCACATAATGCTGCTGTGCTCTCAGAGAAGGCAGAGACCAAGTTTCAGAGGCAGAAAATGTTCCATCTGTTTTGGCCCTACAAGTAACCGCAAGTTAGAAAGGAACTGTCATTGTTAAACACCTATCTCATTACCTTCAAAGGTGTGCTGAGTGGAAGGACTAATATCATTCCCTGATATACAAGGAGAAAATACTGAATTTATGTAGACAGATGATGCCAGCGGTTTAGTAGCAGTACCACTGTTAGTAGTTCATGTCTATTCCTTCACTGTAAGATTGGAGAACTAAAGAATAGAAGGTTCAGGACATTTGAAGGATTGAAAATCATTGCTACAATGAAATCTTCAAAGACCTGAATCCATTTGTTTTTTTTAAAAAATGGTGATTTGATTACTACTATAAATTCTAATTTGGGCAACAATCTGATTGTATCTGGCTCATCTACACAGTAGATAAAGATAAAAGAAGATCCAGTGACTGCAATTTGAAGCAAGGAAGGTTCAGATTCAGAAATAAAAGAAAGTGACAATATTGAGAAGAGGAATAATTAACCACTGAGATAACCTAACAAGATTATTGCTGGATATATTGTTAGGTTATTGGTTTTTGTCTGCTTTTTTAATTTTCTTTTGTAAAATGAACATTTCATTCAAGAAAATTTATTCAGGAAAGCCTTATGGCATACATTATTCAAGAGTTTTGAATAGATGATGGTGATGATGATAATAATACAGAGCTAGTAACTATTCTGAGTGGAAGCCCAAGCTTATTTAATCCTCCAATGTTTTGCCACTGGCTTGATTTCATTGATCCTTCTGATTATATTAAAAATTCTTTCACCAAACCAAATTTACTTGTAAAAGAAGCGTACAAAAAAACCCTAGCTGAAGCAAAATATGTTATTTCTGAAATGATTAAAAGGCAAGGAGAAAGCACTTGCTGAACAGGAATGAAAACCTGCCACTGGTAACTTTGTTTTCAGAACGGTGCAGCACAACTATGCAAGGGTAGCTGCTCATGACCCATGCTCATGAAAGGCACCTGGTCAAAGACAGCGCTCCAAGAATAAAAGGGTTGTTGGGGTTTTTATTAAGTCAAATTTCCATGCACTTGTCTATGGCACACTACCACAAATAGTTCCATGGGCACAACTGAATACAGATGATTGTGCCAGGACAGCATGATAAATGGTCAAATCTGGCACTGACAGAGGGGAAAAGGAACTTTCAAAGTGCACTTCATTACCAAAAGCTGCGTCTTGTGTATCAATCTCCTAAAGCAGGATCCTGCATAGAAAAAGACACCACTGGTACATTGACCCTTCATTGCCATGGTTGTTAAGACTGTAGAATTTTTTTAATGAAGTATATTTGAAATGAGCTTCTTGTGTTCACTGATGGAAGAGTGAGAGCTGAAGTGCTTTTGCCACAGCACAGTTATGATGCAAACAACGGCACCACATTAAATTTGCTAATAGTTATACTTCACATTTCCTGTTTCTAAAGGAAACAATACAGTCTTAATGGCATTCTTCTTTTGAAATTCAGCCTGTCCCGTAATGCTGTATATTACACCCAGCAGCCATCACAGAGGGAGCACAGGCATGTGTTTTTCTTAGTGTTTAATACTCAGTGAGCTGCTGACTCAGAATCATCTTGCTTGGAGATGTGCCTTCCTCACACATTAGTCCTTTACTTAGACCACTAGAGCCATTTAAAGAATATATGATCCTCTACACGGCAACATGAGTTTTGAGTAATATGCCCATAACACTTACACAGTGGTTCAAAATAGCATCTATTTATAGTTATATCTTTAAAAGATAATTTATTTTTAGCATGCAGCCCAGAATATTTTTTAATGCTTGCATTTTATATCGCATTTGTCTTTGATTTGTGCTATGGAAAAGCCTTAGTTAATGCAAAGCTCATCCACCTTTGGTGGGGTTTTTTTTTGCATTTTTGAACTGACACTATATTTTAGACAACATCAGTTATGCCCTCATCTAGCCTCTATATTTTGATTTGTTGCTAACAAACAAGCCTCAGGCCCGCTTTAATATGTCATGACCTGAAAAAAAAAAAGAGAGAAACAGCGGAAAGGAGTCGTAGCTGTGTATTTATATACGCACAACATATATATGATGAAGAAACTCTGCTAAAAGTGTGCATAAGTCTCCAGGTAGTAGCGTAACTACTGTGCAATAATGTGGTAGCCAAAAAGTAATTCTCAATACCTTCTTTTCCAGCTTTAGGTGGAGTTTCACAGAAGTTTAAGAACCTGGTAGAAGTTCCAGAAGCAGTCCCATCATTGCCCTTGTCTCCATCTACTTTTGTGGGTGTAAACCTCATTGTAAAGGATTTCTGAGTTAGACTAGCTTCTGGGAAAGCTTTGAGATAGCAGAGGAATGTTGCTGGGAAAGTTTTGGGAATATTATAGGGAGAGGTAGGCAACATAAGAAGAAAGAAAGAAGTGAGGAACCAGTATCCAATGAGGGGACAACAGCGAGAAGCAAGACAACTAAGTGAAGATACACATGTTGGTGGTGACAGCGAATCAATTGTATTAGCTGCTCATACACGTGGGTACTTTGTCGAGCCTATATCAACCCTGGACCTTCAGATAATAAACTATTTTGTTTCCTAACCAAAAATGGTGTCCATGCCTACATCTCCACATACCTTGTCTGTGATCACCCAAGCTTTTGCAACTGGCCAGGTCAGGGACTTGATTCAGATGAGTCCCTCACCTTGGTGGGGCAAGCTGGATTAGGTCCCTGCTTTTGCTGGCTGGGTGTCTGCTGGTGCTGTCACAAGGAAGAGTGGGAACATGCATCTCAGAGAGAGATCTTTGAAAGAAGATGTTCAAGCTGCCTCTCCAATGAATTCACACCTTTCCCCATGTGTATTAAATGCTTTTCTACAAAGAAATTAGGACATATCTAGTCTGTGAGAGCTGATGCAAAATCACTAGCACCTACATTAATTGCAAAGCATCTATTATGTTTTATAACAGATAGGTGTAAAAACAGGCTGTTTTATAACAGATAGTCTTATATTTAAGAACAAACTGTCACGGAAATTTTCTCTTGCACAGAGCTGGCTTCAACAGCCCCTCTTCCAGCAGCTCCTCCATTCACTCCCTCCTCACCACTGCTACCTCATAGCCTTGCAATACAGTATTGACATTGCTAAGTCAAAGGACTGAGGCTTGCCAGGTCTGCTCTGCCTGAACTTTTCCTGACCTGCCTGCAGCCCTAAAATGTCTGTGATTAATTTGCTTTACTTTTGCTTGTCTTTGTGTGGTACAACCACTGTTTTACAAAGATAGCTGTAACAAGCAGTTATTCTGTGTAGAATGAGGTATTTTCCGCTCCAAAACGATGTGTAGAGGAATATCAGCCTACTACAATAGCAGAGACCTTTAGGCATGAAAAGGCAAGATGCAGCATAGACATGTGCAAGTCCAGGATAAAAGATGGGGCACAGGCTGATAGTGGGATGTCCACAGCTATAAACCACTCACTTGCAGCAATGCAGACCTGGACCAGGACCAAGCTGGTTTTAACAGTAACAGAGACAAAACCAGTAGTATCTAACAAAAGGAGCACCATGGATAGTAAGTTTGGGTGTAACACGGAGCTGCGGTACAGTGAAAAAAGGAAAAGGTGCAAATGTGTGTTAGCAGATGTATAAACATGAGTAAAGAGAAAGAAGCCAGGAAAATCAACATAGGAATCTTCCCAGCAAAGTAGTCTGGAGGCAGTTGGCTTACAGCCTTACCCTCTCCAGCAGCATAAAGAAGCTGACTGTAAGTTCAGAGGAGAAATGCAAGTGTGAGCATCACCCATTAAGCTATCCATTATACTAACAGTAACTTATGGGCTTTACATATATGTAGTGTGCTTCCTCTTTGTCCATAATCAAAATTCTGAGTGTAACACCACCTCCTCTTCAGTTGCACTTGATTACCAGCTTGTGAACAGCAACTGCTCTGTGAACAGGACTTTGAACTTGGTGATGGAGTAGAAGTCGCAGTCAAAATAACTCCGAAAGAAAACTCAGTAATCACCCAGCCAAAACCAGTTATCTGTTCCTGGTTATCAGCTCCTGATCTGGTCCACCATGAGCTCCATTAAAGTTATGCTGTCATAAAAAAGCGTTGTACAGGAACAGAGCAAGCAGAGATGGCACTGCAGTAATCAACTCTGTTACCCACAGAACCACAGTATCAGCCAAATATGCTGCTCTATCTTTGGAAAAGAGCTGAGAAGATTGAACAGTCCCAGGTGCTCCAGCTAAAGGTTGAAGATAAAATGTATGTAATTTATTTGTTTCTTTTGAAATAACATATTTGTATCTCTTTAGGTTTTTTTTTAATTAGCGACTAAGTAAAATGTAAATCAAAATCATTCACTTAGATTATGCATATATAAACCAACTACAAATGACAAAGATCAACCCTGGAAGCACAAATATTGGAGACACGCGTAACTACATAATCAGCTTTCAAATCAAGATGCCTATATTAAGCAGTTAAACAGTTAACAGAGACTACTTTAAAGTTTCTATCCAGGCTTGCTTTGTATCAAAGACAGCTCTCAGTTTGACAGTGTCACCTATGGAACACCAAAGGGGTCATGGATAGTTCTGGTGTCTCAGAATGAGGGAACATCACTGAGCCATGAGAGAATAGATGAGTTAGAGACACGATATAGAAATATAAGGGTCATTGATGGTTTTACATATGTGGGAGGGGGAAGATGCTTAAATTGCTTTGATATTGAATAAACACTTGTCACAGGAGAAACACTCTCAACAGGAAAATATCATCAGAAAAAAAATGTGGGTTTTTTTAATGAACTTCAGATTTCCATCCTTTTACAAAATAAAGTCTAAAACTATTAGAGAATTTTCCCATAGTTTTTCCTGAACCATAATTTTTCAATTATTTAGACAACAAAATTGCTTTTCTAATTTTTTAAGATAAAAAAACCCTGTGAAACTGTGTTACCATCTCCGGTTCCTGAAGGAGATGGCAAATGAGGATGCTAAGCCACTGTTCATCATATCTGAAAAATCATGGGAGTCAGGTGAAGTCCCCAATGACTGAAAAAAGGGAAATATAACCCCCATTTTCAAGGAGGGGAAAATGGATGACTCAGGGAATTACAGATCAGTCAGCCTCACCTCTGTGCCTGGTAAAATCTTGAAGCAGATTCTCCTGCAAGGCATGCTAAGGCACATGAAAAACAACAAGGTGGTTGGCGACAGCCAGCATGGCTTCAGGAAAGGAAAGCCCTGCCTGACCAATCTGATGGCCTTCTATGGTGGGGCTACAGAACTGATGGACAAGGGTAAAGCAGTTGACGTCATCTACTTGGACTTGTGCAAAGTGTCTGATACTGTCCCACATGACATCCTTGTCTCTATGATGGAGAGACATCAATTCGATAGGTGGACCACTTGGCGGATAAAGATCTGGCAAGGTGGCTTCATGCAAAGAGTTGTGCTCAATGGTTTAATGTCCAACTGGAAGCCAGTAACGAGTGGTGTCCCTGTCATGGGTTCAGCAGCAGCAGTCACTTTTCTCTTTTTCATAGTAGCTGGTGCAGCACTGTGTTTATGGCTTTCGGCTTGGGAACAGTGCTGGTAACACCAGTGTTTATAGTTATGGCTTGGAATGTTTAGGCTGGCCAAGGACTTTCTGAGTTTCATGCTCTGCCAGGGACAAGGGGAAGCCAGGAGGAAGCAGAGACAGGGCATCTGACCCAAACTCGCCAAAGAAGTATTCCATACAACAGCATATCATTCCCAGGATGGAGAGACGGAGAGCAGAGACCTGGAAGGGAGGAGATGTGCACGGTGTCTTCAAACTTGGTATCAGGTGATAGGGTGCACTGCATAATCGAACTTCTTATCAGGTTATGGGTGTACACTGCTTGGTCGGGCTGGGTGAAAATTACTTGGTGAGCTCTTGTATTCTTTCCTTGTATTTACCTAGTCATTATTCTTACTGGTGGTAGCAGCAGTGATTTGTGTTATACCTTACTTACTAAACCTCTCTTATCTCAACCTGTGGGAGTTGCACTTTTTCGATTCTCTTCCCCATCCCCCCGGGACTGGGGAAGAAAGAGAGGGGAGTGAGTGAGAGAGCGACTGCGTGAGTTTGAGGGGCTTAAACCACAACAGTTCCTCAGGGATCGGTGCTGGAATCAGCCTTACTCAACATCATTGTCAGTGACATGGACAGTGGGATTGAACGTGCCCTCAGCAAGGCTGCTGATGACACCATGCTGTGTGGTTCGATGGATATGTTGGAGGGAAGGAATGCCATCTAGAGGGACCTTGACACGCTCCTGAGGTGGGCTGATGCCAACCTGATGAAGTTTAACCATGCCAAGTGCGACGTCTGACAGCTGGGTTGGAGCAATCTCAGGCACAGCTACAGGTTGGGCAGAGGTGAGATTCAGAGCAGCCCTGAGGAGAAAGACTTGGGGGTGTTGGTTGATGAGAGAATGAACATGAGCCAGCACTGTGTGCTCTCAGCCCAGAAAGCCAACCGTATCCTGGGTTGCATCAAAAGGAGTGCGACCAGCAAGTCAAAGGAGGTGATCCTGCCCCTCTACTCTGTTCTCGTGAGACCTCACTTGGAGTACTGTGTGCAGTTCTGGCGTCCTCAACATAAAAAGGTCATGGAACTGTTGGAACAATTCCAGAGGAGGGCCATGAGTATAATCAGGGGACTGGAGCACCTCTCCTATGAAGATTGGATGAGACAGCTGGGGCTGTTCAGGCTGGAGAAGAGAAGGCTGCATGGAGACCTCATAGCAGCCTTCCAATATCTGAAGAGGGACTACAGAGATGCTGGGGACGGACTCTTCATTAGGGACTGTACTGAGAGGACAAGGAGTAATGGGCTCAGTCTTAAAGAGGGGAAGTTTAGATTGGATATGAGGAAGTTTTTTTACTGTAATGGTAGTGAGGCATTGGAATGGGTTGCTCAGGGAAGTTGTGAATGCTCCATCACTGGCAGTGTTCAAGGCCAGGTTGGACATAGCCTTGGATGTCATGGTTTTGTGCGAGGTGTCCCTGCCCATGGCAGGGCAGCTGAGAGTAGATGATCTTAAAGTCCTTTCCAACCCTAACTAGTCTATGATTCTATGATTTATTTTATTAGATTTCCACATGAAGTATTTTTGCATTTTTCAATACCTTCTTTTTGGTAAGCATCCCAGAATCAGCTTTTTCAGGAAAGAACAAAGCTTTATGAGCTGTATGCACTCTATGAACAGCTTGATTAAGTCTATTGTGACTGAGATGAGTAAATCATTACTTTACAAATTGATTTTTACACTAATTCTAAAATATCCACAAATTTGCCTCAATTACGAATAATTTTTTTTTGTTAAATTCATGTGTTTCCTTCTAGACTGTAGTTTGCACCACCTTCTCTTTGGATTCCAGGACTGTACTTCGGCTTCTGCATCTGTCATTCAAGACCCTCCTTGACTAGTGTCATGGGTTCAGCAGCAGCAGTCATTTTTCTTTAAGCAGTAGCTGGTGAGCACTGTGTTTTGGATTTTCGGC
>JASSUY010034053.1:0-11567 GCA_032466535.1 Forpus xanthops
GGGTTGGGATGGTTGGGTTGGATGGATGGGATGGATGGGATGGATGGATGGATGGATGGGTTGGATGGATGGATGGATGGGATGGATGGGATGGATGGGATGGATGGGATGGATGGCATAGGATGGATGGATGGGATGGATGGGATGGATGGGATGGATGGGATGGATGGGATGGATGGGATGGATGGGATGGATGGATGGGATGGTTCTCCTTTTTTGGTCTAAATCCTCACTGAACCTTAGCTGTCTCTAGTTGGATGCCTGAGCATCTAGTTTCCTTCATCACTTGGAAACAACTATTTGGAGACAAGCTTTGCTTTAGCTTATGCAAGTGATGGTTATATGGGATTTATGGTGCTAGAATATACCAGAATTGATATAATGCAGTTTTTCTATGTTTAAAGCAGAATGTGAAATGTTCCCCCGAATAATAATTATAATGAGATTTAGACATGTAAGTAGTATGTAGAATTTGGCTTTACTGCATTTAAGAAATCAAGTCTGAGCAACTGCCAGGGAGAGATTTGAGAATGAGAGGGAAAAGGAAAGCTCTCTGGTAAGAGACTGAGAGAGGAAGCAAACTACACATCTAACACACAAGTATTAACAGCATTTGGGGACAAGCTCAATGGAAATTAAAGGACAACACTGGAACAGAACAAACGGCTCCAAGATAAAAATGGCTGCGTAGGCCGGATATTAAACAGTTTTCTAATCATTAATGTTGTATTGGCAAGGAGCAGAATTTTAATGTGATTAGCATAGGAAGATGAGAGGTGAAGCCTGGCCATATTGTAAAAGCTAAAATGGCCCAGAAGCATCCTTCTAGTTCTCTGTGCTTAATTCCTGGGTGTGACATGCCTAGAATAAAGACAAAGCTTACTTGCAATGGAATCAAGTAAGAAAACTTTGAAAAAAAAGCCCGAGTAGTTCATCTATTTCTTGCTGAAATTTCCTGCTGCCTCAGATATTGTCATCCACATTACCATTCAATCCATTCTGTTCTTTTTTACGAATCTGATCCAAAGGAAGCAAAGTAGCAAGTGTCTTTCTAAAGTAACTGAACGAGGGACAATGACCAAAAGCAGACTGTCTTTGATGGCATGAAACAGAACCAATTCTCTTTTACATGCTTTGCTCTCAGCCTGTTTCCCATTTACCCTCTCAGAGGTCATTAACTTGGCAGCATTATAATTCATCTTCTGCATTTGTACATTTCAGCTGGCAAGCAATCTTTTTTTTATTTAGGCTGCTATAGACTATGATACTGCAGTAAAAATAATTTATTCTATGTAAAATTTGTTAGATTTTTTTTTAACTTTTTAAAGATATTTTCAAAATTTCTATCAAAAATAATTGGATGATTATATGCTGAGAAAACCTTCCAGAATATAAAGCTCAGAAACTGAAAGTAGTCCTTTATACAAATATATAATACCCTTAGAAACATGTTTTTCTGTACAGCTGTACCCTCAGTGTTCCTTCAATTATTCAATATTTTTCATCAGATAAGACTAAACCTTTTCCTGGCTCAATGGGAAATACAGTCCATTTATATTTTCCTTTTTAAAATATTTTTATTTTTTTAACTAAAAATGTTGGCCACAAGCTTAATAGCCCAATCATCTCCTGGCTTCAGATATGTTGCAGGGGTTGTTTCCTACATGATTATCCTTGCAGATTATATAACTTCAAATTGTGTATCAATTAGATTATTTTTCCTGATCCATGATTTCCTAGGGAGCCTATATTCCCTACCGCTATCTTTTAAATGAGCTCTTTGAGTTTTGATGATGACCAGGTACTTTTCAAGCTCTCAATAGATAACCTCTCCAGAAGGCTTGGCTGAAAAATCAGCAATTAATCACAGGCAGGACTGAAGCCAGGCTCTCCTAAAAGGCCAGCTTCTCGGTGATAAACTCATTACCTGCTGGCAACATTTAAATTCTCTGTTCACAGCTATTAAAACCACAAGAGAGGAATAACTCACCATGCTTGTCTCTCGTCATAAAACAGACCATTATGCTTTATGCAGTCACCACTGAAATAAGCCTATGTCATGGGTTCAGCAGTAGCAGTCATTTTTCTCCTTCTTAGTAGTTGGTGCAGTGCTGTGGTTTTGACTTTTGGCTTGGGAACAGCACTGATAACACCAATGTTTTTAGTTGCTACTCAGTAATGTTTAGTCTGACCAAGGACTTTCTGAATCTCACGCTCTGCCAGGGAGGAGGGGAAGCTGGGAGGAAGCAGAGACAGGACAACTGACCAAACTGACCAAAGGGGTATTCCATACCACAGCACATCATGCCCACCATATAAACTGGGGGACAGTTACCCAGAAGGGTTAGATCATTGCTGGGTCGGGCTGGATATTTTTCTGCGGGTGGTGAGCGGTTGTATTCTCTTCCCTTTTATTTCCATTATCATTATTATTATTGATGGTAGCAGCAGTGGTTTGTGTTTTACCTTAGTTACTGGACTATTCTTATCTCAACCCATGGGAGTCACATTCTTTCGATTCTCCTCCCCATACCTCCAGCAGCAAAAGGAGGAAGGGGGGTGGGGGTAGAGGGAGTGAGCGAGCAAGATATCTGGCTGACTGAACCTAAACCACGACAGCCTAGCAACTTGTATACAATAAAAATACCTTTGGGAAGAGCAGCCAGTGTTGCTTTAGGAGCGTCAGAAGGCAAACATTCGGTTTGTGAGTAGTTTGTCTCCTGTTTAATCATTAGGAAAACTGGGAGAAGCTTTTACCTTCAGTCTCCCTGGTTTGTGTTATTCCATTCAGTTGCTTACTGTAACCTAAATTTTCAACTTGATCCAGAATGTCAGCTGTCAAGCAATATTAATAATGTCCATAACTTCAACTGTGGCATCTGCTTATAGATAACTTCACAGAATCATAAAATCATAGAACAGTTTTGGTTGTAAGGGACATTCAAATGTCATCTAGTCTAACTCCCCTGCAATGAACAGGGAAATCTTCAACTAAATCAGGTTGCCCAGAATCACATCCAATCTGGCCTTGAGCCTAGAATATCTCCATTTGTCATTTGTATGAAAGCATATGTTTTCCTTCTACAGAGACACATGAGATAATTCTCTTCTGAGTAGTTCAGCTATTTAAATGATTCATCCAACTCAGAAAGTCTACAAGGCAATGCAAATGTGCTGTACTGGGAAAATGTTAGGGATTGATATTCAACCGTACACATTAGGAACAGCACACTCCAACAAAGTATCCAAGTCTCAACTAAATCCCTCTCCTTCATATTACCAGTGTCTGTTTCATACCAGAAATTTGTAGTGTTTCTGTGAGCTTCCCAAAATGTGCATAGTAGGTAAAGCCAATACCATTACTGGTACTTAGAATCATAGGATTCTTAGGGTTGGAAAAAACCTTAAGATCAAGATCATGTAGTTCCAACCCCTGACTTGGTGTATTTCTTTTTTTCTTTTTTTTTCTTTGAAAATAAATCAGTAAACCTTGAAAATGACTGCAGGGAGGGCAGAGAACTTCATAGAACTACTTTGCTTTAATCATCTAGAAAGTATCTTTTCCTCAAATCAGTGGTTTCAAGGTCAAATAAGTGTCTTCTTTTTCAGCTGAGATTGGGAAGGTGATGAAAGAAAAGATACAACCAGAGTCCTGTCTCCACATCCTGAAGTAAAGAAGCAATCTTACATCATAGATAAACTTATTCTTCTACAGATGTCAGGTTGTTTTATTCATAAGCTATTGTTGGTCATCATTCCAGAGGTATTGCATTATCAGTGCAAATGGGGGCAGTACTTCAATGCTCAGGAAGCGGCCTTTCTAACAATTTGGCAGGGCTGTTGAACTAAACACAAAGCTTTATCACTCAGAGTCTCTTGGGGTATATTAATCCTTCACTTGTAGGTTTGCCAGATGAAAAGCAGCTTGGATAGTTCGATGCTTCTTTTAATTGCGTCTGAAATACTGTCAGTGCTGTAAACAAAGCAGATAAAGCCAGTGTCAAGACACCCAAAAGCTTACATGATGTCTCTTTCACCTGCAGGATACCCAGCTGATCTGCTGCTGCTCAGAAGAGCAATGGCTGAGGCTGAGGAACAGGCTACCTCTTGCAGTTTCCAGTAACAAGCCCATTAGCAATGGTCAGTAAGACCACTGTTGAATAAGAAATAAGTTTGTCTAGGAGGGTAAGCCAGACATTTATATGCATATATGTGATGTCTGTATGTGTGTTTTACTACTTGCTCCCTTCCCATCTCCTCTTGGCTACTTATATATGCAATATGTAACATGTACTGTGGCAAAAGTCAGCTGTGCTTGTGGTTTGAGGATGGCACTGGCCCAGGTTCTTGCTCTGGTGCCTGGCAGCATTTCGTTCTGCTGCTGTGAGAGGCAAAATACAGGACTAGATGATTTAACCCAGTAGGACATTTTGTATGCTCTTATGCTAGTTTGATCCTACAAATCCTTACTTATAAAGCAATCTTCTCTAATATAAGTAGCTTTGAGCACTCAGGCAATATATGATTCTTTATCTGAGCATCAGGTTCACATTTTTTATAAAATAAAATGGGTCACAGTCATTTTCCTGTGAGTCACTCAACAGATCTACATCAAAGGTGAATCTGCTTCACTGGCTTTTCTGTGTCAAATACATTGTAGCCATTTTGAAAGCTTATCATATCCAGGTATTCTGCACAAAAACAGTGCTCATTTTTTCAGCAAAATGGGAGAATAGCATCCTTATGTAATGCAATCTCTTCTGAAACTCAGACAGAATTCAGTGTTGTTCACTGTTCCAGTTCTGAATGGTCTGCTGAGTTTTGAAAATATGTTATTCAAATATTTGTTTTCAATTTAGCTTTCTCCCCCTTTTTACACAGAATTTGTCAAAATTCAGACAATAGATTTTAAAGTATTTTCAGAGAGAAAACTTGACGCCTTTTTTCTATCTAGTCCTGAAGTCCAGAAAACGGAAATACAAAGTGAGCAAGAAGTCAGGCACTGGAGCAATATAGTTCCATTCCGTAAGCAGGCAGAGAAGTAATTCTGTGCTATGAGGAAACTTTACCTTCATTAGATCCCAAAGGATACCATTCCATGAATGGCAGTATCAAATTTTCAGCTTGCCATTTGTACATTTGCTCATTTTCACACATTGGAGTAGTTGTACCTTCAATGTAGAAAAGTATAAGAAGTGCTGGAATCTTATCTTAAGCCTAATCGTTTTTCCTTCACTTTCCCATCAGCAATCCAAAGAAGCCATGACTTGCTTCATGCAGAGTTACTCATAAATATGAAAGGTGAAGAGACCACATATTCACCTTCATTGAATGTAAGGTGTTTGGGACTCTTGTGTATTCTGCAGGTTTATGAAAGTTTAAGAAAGGGCAAAATGTATCAGAGACTATGTAGGGACACAAATAGAGAGTTCACATTCCACAAGTTCATATTTCATTTTTACATTTTGCACTGATTTTTAGCTTAGTTAAATAGTTTACAATAAGAGAGGGAAAAGCAATAACATGGATAGGAGGAAGAAACAAAATGACAGACCAAAGGAAAAAAACGTGATTTACGCTATATGGTTCAATATGCCCATGAAAGAATGTGCATGTTCTTTTTCTGTTTTAACTAATTCATGTTGGTGACTCTGAAAATCTCGTTTTTTTCTTTTCCCCTTGGGGAGGGGGGAAATATAAGATATCCTTGTGAAATATATCTGTAGGCCAAGTAAGGAGGGTCTGAAGAACATCAACAAGGAAGCAACATAGAAACAGCAACCTGAATCAATGTTCAGTCAAGCCCATTAATTATGAAACGTGTTTTGTGCTTATGTAAGTAGATCCTTATTTCTGAAGCAGCTTGTGCCTAGGGCAAAGGAGTGGATGAGACTGTTATCTTCCCATAGACAGCAGGTGATGGGGAGCTTGATCCAGTGAAGAAGAGAGTATGAGAGATGCAAAACCTCAAACAGTCTGAAATTCAGGAGCAGTGAAAATACCCAAGGAAAGAGTATGGTCTTCAGGAGAATAACTTGTTTTATAAGCATGTGTATACCTGAATTTGACCCATCTTTATATCAGGGGAGAGATCTAATATAAAAAGAAATTTTTGTGATGAAGAGTAGAAGAAGCCTGTCATCGGGCTATGGAAAAATGTCTTCACAAGTCTATTACTTCTGTGTTAGAATTCAGAAACAGGAATGTAAAATCAAACTAGCTCACATGCTGCAACTCCTAAAGTAGCTTTTTTAAAAAATAGAAATCATGTTTGGTTTCTACCTTGGGAAAAAAAAAATGTCTTGTGAGGAAAGTTGCAGAGTTACAGAAAGTCCTGGATTGGATTCTGTGGTCAGCAGCTCAAGTACCTTAATATGATCAAAACTCCAGTTGAGATATTTTGGAAGAGAGTTCAGATTCCTCTGTGTATATGCCTGTGCTTGAGTGGTTGCAGCATTACAACCATCCAACCAGCAATAACTGGCATTATGGAATAGATGAAATGGAGGACAATGACAACCAGCAATGGGATGGAACTCCAAATGAACCACTGTAAATCATGACCATCACTGGAGAATTAATTCCGTTATGCCAGTCAATGTAAATGTGAAATATAACGCTAAATTAGATATATTATTCCAAAGAAAAATATTTCAAAAGTTCCTGGCTTCAGACTACCCATGGTCTTAACAGTCTCTGGTAGCCTGCTGTATGCAGTGCAAATCGGATAAATACATACATAGAAAGCATGCAATGACAGCCCACTGGGTCTGGAAAGGCAGACAGCATTTGAGCAGGCAGCAGCCTGGCAACTAACAAACAGCACATTACACTGCATCTCATAAATCTCCATGAAGTTTATTTATTCCCTTCTGAGAATGAATAACTAATGTGAAGCCTCTTCTTGCCAGTTACTGTAACCCTACACAAAGGGATTCAGGCGTGGAAGCTGCTATTAATAGCAGTGAACAAGCTACTAATTGGATAGTTATCTAATGACATTGTTATGAAACCTACTTTGGGTTTGACACCTTTTGTTTTCTGGAAACAACTTTAATACCCCCAAACAAATTCATGGTTAGTAGTATGTAGCATGAAATAAAGACAAAACAATTACCAATTTTTCAAAACTCAGAGGACTGAAGAGGATTAAAAAAAAATAGTTTCTCTGAATTCTGTCAGAAATGAGCTGGAAGTGAATTGTTCAACAGATCTGCTATTCAGAGGGATACTTTAAAGAAACTTGCTTTAACACCTGCCCTGCAAATGCTGACAAAAAGTTCAAAGTGGCCTGTTTCTGCAGCTTGTGTAATCTCGGAAAGCTGGGTTTTTTTCTGTTTAAAAAAATGGCTTTTCAATGAGTACGAATAGAACATAGTTTAAGGAGAAAGAACGACCAGAAACTCTTCGACACCCACTGATACAAATCATGTACTAGGATTAAGCATGGATCTCTGCTTCTGTAAATGACAATACAGATATACCTATACCGTCTGACTTTTTAAGTAAGTTAATAAAAAAAAGGGGGGGGGGGGGAAGAGCAAAACGATTGGGGATGACACTTTATTCCCTGCCATATAGAAGAAGAGAAAATTGCCCTCCATTAGGAGAGCAGCTTTTATCTGAGGTACCTGTTGCAGTGCCTCTATTCTTGGTTATTCTGAAGGCTGGGCATCACTAATGCAGTGTGCAGCACCAGGAACTTCTCCTCCTGATGAAACCCAACTACTGTCCTCCTCTAGTTCTGAGGTAATTTTCATTTTGGTGCACCAAATGCAACAATATACAGAGTATGTAAGAAAGATCCTTCCAGAGGTTTGTAGTTACATGTATAGAATAATATTTTAAGAGACTGCACAGCTCTAACACCTCTTGTTTTAACATTTGACCATGAAATTAGCTCTCAACATGCATGGTGCCAGGAACTGTTATTTGATCGGTGTTATAGGTGACTTACACCCTGTCTTACTCAGCACAGTATGTTAGAAAGGGTTCATATCAGTAAAGGAAAACTCCAGTTCAGTTCTAAATTGTTAAATCACCAGTGGAAGCCACCAAAGGGCTTACAGAGGTTTGATGCACAATGTCCCAGTAATTAGAGCAAGCATGCCTAAAAAGCTGTGCTAACATAAGATTCAGCAACTTTTTAAAGGAAAAAGACATTATAGAAACCAAGGAGAAATATGGGTGGTCCAGATGTCTTCCACATGTATACAGCTAATTATCAAGAACTAGAATCTGTTACCCATGATATCTGTGTGTACATGTGTGTACATGTACAGTATGCATAAACACATATATTTCTATCTCCAGACTATTAACTTCATCAGAATACTTCAGAATCACAATGTGGCAAGTAATAAAAGGATCTTCTCCTAAAATAATCAGCATGCTTTCCTGCTCCTATCCATCAGAAGAAATGAGTTTTCTCTTAAATGGATCTCTTCACTAGTAGTATAGTTTGCCTGTATTGTTACTGCTCTTCCATACTCTCACTTGTGTGAGAAGGAAGAGGGATATAGCAGCTTGTCTCAGTAGTAGCACTATTTCCCATTTCTGTTTTGGCAGTACTGAAGAGTTTCAATAGGATACAAACTTAACTTCATCATCCATTTCATTGTAGGACTGAGTTCACCAGGCTTAGAAAGTTCACTCAAAGTACTATAATTTCTTAATTCTCAATTATTCTGACTTTATACTACTGTAATTTTATATTTTTACTATACTTTGGTATTGTATTAGTGTTTAAGAAAAAATCTGTACCTTAAAAATATTTGAAAGTTACCTTTAAGTTACATTTAGGCTTTATATGGGAAATTTTATCATATGTCTGATGTCTCTTTTTTTCCCTCAGTAATAGTGTTTTTTCCACCCTTTTTCTACTGCCTATCTGCAGTGATAGTACATTGAGCTACAACCTGTTCTGTATATTCCTGCTGGTGAGTGCATGTAATTACTGTCAATTGATATCTGCTACCATTTCCTGATGGGTTTATATAGCCTTCATTTAGTGTGTTGGTAATATTTCAATAGAGTTCTGGCATGTTAATGCCAATGGCCAAAATTCATGGGAGAAATGAATGGACCATTAATTTCCAATAATAATTTTGCAGTCAGACTACTTGTTTGCATGGAAAAGTAGTTTATTTGCAACACTGCTTTGATGGTATTGTGGGAACTCAGCTTACAAAGTGTTAAAAGTCCAAATTGTTCCTGGGCCTTCTGGTGTTGTAACTGGAAGGAAGAAACACGTAGATACATCAAGACTACAGCTGACTAAGGCTGGAACTAAAAAGCCTCCCAAGGTGGTTCAGCTATTTAGGTGCTCTTTTCTCCTCTGTATGTAGCCATGGAAGATGGATTCACCAAGGAAAAGCAAGCTGAAGGAAAGATGGTTTTCCAATGGAGAAACCGAGAACCTATTTCTTGTCAGGATAACGTCCAGGAAATAACTTTTTGTTTGCTGTCCCCTGGATTTTACTAGATCTTTTAAAACAAACCCAAAACTAAATAAATCGAAAGACCTCCTTACAATTCTGAATCAGAAATACTCTCTAGATAGAATTCAGGGTGAGGGAGGAGTTTACCTACAGCTTGCATCAACTGGAGGAGATGATGTTGGATATTCATGTATCTTCTGGTGAATATTCACATTATCTGGGTAAAACCCAGATTGTACATGAGTAATTCTTGTTGATCTTGAGCTACCAAGCTCCTGCAGTACAAACTGTGGCTATAATTGCATTTCTGGTACCGTTCTATGCCAATTACCAGCACTATAAGTTGTAAAGTGTATTCAGGAAAACAAAATAAAACCAAAAAATTACAAAAAAATAAGACAGCTAATAATTCAGATTTAACACAAATTGCCAGAATTTTACAGACAAAATTACTACTAAAGATATATGCACAAAGCATATATGGAAACATTGCATATGTCTAATCATTACTTGGGGTATAACTCAAACGATATTCCATACTAATTGCTACAAAAATATTTACTTGAGCCAAAGCTTAGATACAATTAAGGAGATGAATTTTATTCAGCAAGTTTCTATGTCCTCTATTGGCCATGAATTTTGCTTGAACTAAAAATGATACTAACACATCTATCATACCTCACAGTTCCCAAAGAAAAACTAGTTCTCCAAGTGTGAAAAAATCCTTCTGATTATTTATACAAATTACTTAGTGCTAATATATCTGAGGGAAAATACTACTGTAAAACTAATAAAGACCCAGATTGAGTTAAAGTTCCTTCCTGTAACACAGTATTTCTGACATTACTGGCAACAGATTTGCTTCAATCTCTGAGACAAGGGGTGTCCATCCCACCTGAACCTGGCGAGCCACAGCCTCTGAGCTTGTTGGATGGTGCTCTGCAGGTACCCTGACATAGTAGCTGTCAAAGCCAGTTATTCATTGTTTTCTCTTTTCAAAAAAGTGTCTAGTAAAGCTGCCCATTAATTTCATTTGCAGTGGAGGCTCCTGTATGGCACTGCCTGTTTTAAGCCATTCAGTGAAGGGCTCAGTAAACAGAGAATGGTAAAGATCACAACAGAAGCCTTTTGCACCATAAAAGCAGAGAGAACAAGCAACAGGACAAGGGAAAATTGCCTCAGGTTGCACCAGGCAAGGTTGAGATTGGATATTAGGAAAAATTCCTTCACTGAAAGGGTTGTCAAGCATTGGAACAGGCTGCTCAGGCCAGTGGTGGAGTTACCGTCCCGTGAGAATTTAAAAGACATGTAGATGTGGTGCTTAGGACATGGTTCAGTGACGGACTTGGCAATGCTGGGTAAATGCCTAGACTCGATGGTTTTAGTCTTTTCCAATCCAAACAATTCAATGATCCCATGCTATATGTAACTGAATCACAGCAGTCACATTCACAGCTGTGCCTTTATCAAGATCTTTTGCACTACGATAGATGTTATGTGGAACTCCAGAGATTTTGGGAAATGCTTGCAACTTTTGTAAATGATTAAAATAAAAACAAAAAGCAAGAGAAAGGGGGTTCTTGTTTTACCGTTTTACATTTTTCAATGTAAGTCCACTTGAAAAGGAAACAAAAACTTCCCTTACTCAAGCATTTTTTTTTTCAGTGAACTGATCTAGACATTTGCACTTAATTCAAGTAATTACTATTACTTGAAAGGTTTTGGCTAATAAATAAGAACATATTTTTTGCTCTGAGTATTCTAAAGTGTGCCGAGTGCAGTATGCGAAGATGTAAGAAATGGCATTCTAAGTAAAATTAATCTACAGGTTAGCTTTTGGAAAGTTGTACGCATCTTTATCCTTATTTCCTTTCACTTTTCTCATACTATTAGCACTCCCTGCTGTCTAGGTAATGAAACCAGTTACTGCATGTCTCTTCTACTTATATTTATAGCCTCCACAAGCCTTACAACTGTGTCTCTGAAGTTAGCCTTCTTCCCAGACAGTGGTGTCTCAACACTAGCCTATGCACTCGCTCATTCAAGATCTTCCTCTTTCTCGATGAAATCTTTCCTCCTATCTTTGGCTTAATCTGTCCAAGCTATTGCCATCAAAATATTTCCCTT
>JASSUY010034053.1:11577-22034 GCA_032466535.1 Forpus xanthops
TTCCCTTCTAAAATCTCAACATAGACTTCCCCCATAATTTAAGTCTGCCTCTTGTCTCAGCTTCATTACTACTTGGTAAGCCCTTTCTTCTCCAGTGCTGGGAACACCTGTGTATGGGAAGCAGGGGGCATTGTTATTAACTTCCTTCTTTAAATTTCTTCATCAAAAGGATGCTCTGAATCTAATAACTATTGTAGATGAAATTTGTTTGAAATGAGCCACCTCCCTCATTTGTTTCAGGAAATGCCTGAAAGTATTTACAAAACCTTCACCAAAAAGCATTCATAATGAAGATTCAGCATGACTGAAATGATTGCATGAGATTTCTACTAAACGCATAGAGATGTCTTGAACTGTTATTATATCCCCTTAACTTTTCATCCCTGGTTGGACCAGCCCAGGGCTTACTAATCATTGTGATAAATGGCAATAATAGCCATCAGGCTTTTAGGTGACCTAGCAATAACTGAAACACATTATATCATTCCCATTCCTTTTCATTGTCTCTTCCTGTTCCGGTTCTTATGGGAGCTGTGGTACTGGATTCGGAAGGCCAGCATGTGGTCACAGTGGGTTTGCAGTTATCTGCATCCTCTGTTGCCTTTATAAGGCTTGCTTAATGCAAGGGGAGCACAGCAGATGAGCAAATGCAGTCTCCTGTTTTCTACTTCCTTTCTAGACCTGTGAGCTTCTGTGCAATATGCCAGCCAAGATCACAGTTAACTCATAAGCTTGGAGATATTGAGGTTGTCATTGCCAGCTTTGCCAGATGCACATATTTCTCTTGAATTTATATGACAAGGGTACACTAAAATCAGACTTCTTATTATGCCAGAGAAATGCATCTATTTCTGAGTCTTTCACCACTGAACCCAAAGTAACAAACACCTGGGAACTCTGGAAGGAGATATATTTATCCTTTTTGAGTCGTCTAATCTTACAGGGCTCAAGGCTGGTGTTAAAACTTCCAGAAATATTTGGAAAGCAACCACAGAAATCAGCACAAATTCAGGCTCTGACATGTGAAATGAGCATTGTCAGGAACAGATCTATATGCTTGTACAGACAAGATATCATGAGCAGTCTTCCAAAAATAACTTGAGTATCTGTGGTCTGGTAAGGTGAGTTTTATTCTTTCTCTTCCTTCACCTTTTCCTGGGAAGAGATTTGACAATGTGATGATTCTCCCTAGCGTTTAACCTAAGGCTCATCATTCCATGTGGCAGATCTCTTTCCCATTCTTCCTCAACAGAAAGCAGGGAGGAATTTAATGAGGTTTGGACCTATATGAGTTTCAGAGAAATCTATAACAGTTATATCTCTAGTTGGCACATGCATGTTTCAGACCAGAGCAGTTTTTTGTTAATGTTGGCAACTCTGAACAAATAAAGTCTTGAAATTATTAAATGTAAACTATCTTAGGCAGCTGCTGGGGAGGGAAATTCACACCACTTTAGTAGCATCTTGGAATCATTCAATTTTAATTATTGAAATTAACATCAAAGATATTTTTGATGTATAGAACACTGTCATAATTTAATTTCTTTTTCTGTGCTTATCCATTCCACACTGTACTAGTTACAACCTAACTGTGAAATATGCATGCATGCACCCCAATATATAGGTATTGACAGCATTTGGGATATTAGCTCCTGGATATTGTATGCAGCAAATACAGATAAGCAGTTTATAGCCTTGTGAGGTCTTACAGAGTTCAGTCAGGGGCTCTTGTGGCTCTAGTGCCCAGCGGAACAATGTAGTCTGGAAAAATCTTTCCTGTCTTACTCTACAAAATGACCTTTGAAGGTCAGAAGCAATCTTGGCAGACTGTACACTAGCCTGTCGGCTTAAGAATATTTAAAGCTCACTTGTCCAAGCTGTTACCTCTCCTGTGCACAGCAGGTGAACTAGTGAAAACAAAGAAAAATATCCCACTGGCTTCAGAAACTACCAAGTCCTTATTCAACTCAGATGGGAAAGATGATTTACCTACAGATAAAATATAACTGATGCAAAACCCAGTAATAATCCAGCTGATCAAAGTCAATTTTGAGGAGAAATATCCCCTTCCCCTTTTTAAAGATACAGTGTGACTATGAATTAAAGCTCCTAGGTGTTACAGTTTATAATACCTTTACTGAAGCATTTTGAACACTTCCATTCAATCACTAGTCTTTCCTTCAGTTAGACCTGAAGATTCAAGATGTTCTTCCTTAGAGCAGTGGTGTTTGCTGACTTTGTCACTGAATTCCTGAATTTGGCATCGCACTGACACGGTTTCAGCCATTAAGTGCCGTAAGACAGCAAACTTCTGCATGTTTTTCTGTGTTCTGCTATTCCCTCTCATTCTAGTACTTGCTCCATTGATGAATTCATTCATAGCTTGAAGTGTATACTTTTTTTTTTAATCATATCTATCATTCAAATTCATGCCATGCAAGTCAGTGGCAAAAGATACAATTCTCAGAGTGCTGCTGACTCTGTAACTTGCATGTAAGAAAAGCTGCGTAAATAATGTAGTATTTCAGTTGCTAGGAATTCATAAAAAATTGCTCTTCTCAAAATTAAAGTGAAACCAGGGAAAGTGTATTAAGAAGAAATCACTCCCTTCAAAAGCATTAAAGGAACATGCTTAATTAAAAATACCTTCAAATATAAAAAAAATCGCATTATTTAAAATTCTGAACTTGTACCTTACAGCATTTCTATTTTGTTTCCGGTGCAAACTAAAGCATCTCAGTTTTGCTAACCCTGTATTTTTGTCCTTGTTACACACACAGCTAAAACATCAAACCTGCATTAATTTTTCACCTAGTTCTCCCTGTAGAGCTTCTAGAGGTAGGAGTTAAATGGATAGCAATGCCTCCTAATCTGTCAGGAGTAATGCTTTTTTAGGCCAGAGAAGTTTTGGTCTCCTGCATACCAAGAGTGTGACATAATCACTGAACTATCCAACCAGTTATTCTGCCAACATCTTTCTGTTTCACTTAAGAGTAAATTAATCCCACGTAAGAGTGCTTCAGCGGGAGAATAAGAGTGAGTACATACACATTACCATAGTCAGGTAGTAAGGTGCTTGCCAGGGGTGTACATAATGGATAAATAATTAATTTGCTTTGGGAAGCCTTCAAGACTCTGCTTCCCTGGGCGCTTTTGCACACATGGTGAAGCAATGGCAGCAAGGGATTGAGCAAGAGAGCTTTTCCACAGAAAAAAGCAAGTTCTAGGCAGGTTGCTCAGCAGCTCCACTGCAGCTCATTATGACCTCAGGAGACCTGGGATATCTCGGACTAGTACTAGTTTCTGAAGTCAGCATCAATCAGAAAGTCTTTCAATGGGAGCTGCTCCAGCAGAAGATGTTAGGACATACCATGGGCCACCAACACCACTTGGAAATGAAAGGTTACAATGAATGAGCCTCTGGCACACTGGCCAGATGATGTTACCAGAGTTCTCTCCTCCCCCTGCCCTCCCTTTCCCCCCCAACTTTATTTAGGAAAGTCCAACAGCTCCAGTGAGAAAACAGAAACATACTGTGCAACAGATAATCCACTACTGACCTAAAATCTCTTGTCTCCAGTTCAAACTACTACAGTGAACTGCGAACCCACATACTGTCGTCTTTGTGATTTCTCACAGTCGATCCTTTCTTTTACCATTTTTACATCTTTCCTTATTTCCACATATTGTTCTTTTATTGATTACCTCTCTCCATTTTTTCTGCTGTCTTTGGATATTCCTTTTTCTCTACGCTTTCACATTGATTATTTTGTTTCTGACCCTAACAAATATTCTACTTTCTTCCAATTTCTCTTTATTTACTCCCTTAAAGAAAAAAAAAAAAAATTCCTTTGTTCCCTGTCCTCTTCATTTGTTGTGTTTCTGTGATTCTCTTTTCCTGTTATAAAACTAATTTACCTTCTGTCCCTCTCTCACTACAAGGCATGTAACTCCATCAGCCACAGGTCTGATGGTCTAATTTCCCTTTCCATCTAATTTCCCTTTCCATCCTTCCTATTGCTCTCACGTATCATTCCGTTTTCTTTATTTTTATTCCTAGTTCAACATTTCTCCTCTGGCTTTTCCACTGTATTCCTGCCTTCTGCCCTCCCTGTTAGCAGAAACATTTACCTTCAGTGCTTTATCCCACAGATCTTGGCTTCCTTCACCTCCTTGACACTCTTTAGATCAAAGCCACAGCCACCTTCTTGGCCAGTTCTGGAATGTTTGTCATGCATTATCAATGCAAACCTCTGCAGTAATGTACCTGAAACTGCTCCCATGTTTTTCAACATTGCCCCCATGGGATATGCACAAACTTGGGAAGCACCAAGGATTCCTGTTCAAAAGCCACCATCTAGCTAAGCCCAAGGGGCCTCAGGTTTTTAGGCCGTTTTCTGCCTGGACCTCTGCTGTAAATGGCTTTTGCATTTGTTCAGTAACTAAAGATACAATATTCCCAACAGTCCTTGTAATAAGTAGGCTATAGGAATGGTCTTTTGAAAGCTCTTCAACTCCTTCCAAGCAAGCTGAAAAGCTCTATTTGCAAGATCAGAAATAAAACTAAAATCTCACTTTGGCTGTATAAAAATAAAGCCATACAAAACAAAGGCCTTGCTGAAGAGCAAACTCTTAAATTAAATACAATTTCCTTTGCCATAATAAACATTTCAGATTCTGAAGATGAATATGTAATTAATTCCACTGGTTAAGCTGCAGGAACTTTGGAGGAACAGCTCTTCTTACAGACCTGAACTGCTTACCACTCAGAAAAATAAAACCAAAACCAAGCCAAACAAAACTGCTGAAGAAACACAGTCTGGGATGGTTTTAAATCCTTTTTTTTTTGTTCATTACCAAGATCTGACTTTCTGCCTTCACTTGATCAATGACAGATTGTTTCTGTGGCCTTAATAGAAACCTGAAGCTCCAACCAGCTTCTAGAAGTTCGCCTAGTAGGTCAGATCATTGGCTGCCATTCTGGCTGCTTCTGGTTACTTAGGAGGAATTTGGAGAATGTATGTAGTACTTGATAGCAGCTCCAAATTACGGGTTTGTTTCAGCTGAAGAGTGAGCTACATTTAAGAAATGATTGTTGTAACATGGAAAAAACCCTCTGAACTGCAGTGTTTCCAAGCTATTCATCATTTCCCTTGTATCTCTCCGTATGGAAATTCTCCAAGTCCTATGATACTGATCTTGTAAATAATTATTGTCTTTCCTTAGCTCCTATAATAAAATTCATGCTTGATATTTGATATTTTTTTTTTTAAATCTCAGCGTGAATCTTGCATCCTTATGTCATTAAAATACCAGAAACCCAACATTTTTTTCACTAAATAATAATTTTATGGCACAGCACAAACAGGTACTTTGTCCAAATGCTTATTTTCAAAATATACTATTAGGAAAAAACATACACAGGACAAGATGAGTACGTTTAATTTTTTTAATGTCTACATATACATCGATAAGGAACCTGGCAAAAATGCCCCTGTAAATACTCAAAATCATCAGACATCTCTGTGGTTTCAGTACTGCTGATAGAGTTATTTATGCAGATACATACAAAATTATGCACAACTTGCAAGTTAAATTTTTGTTAAAGGGAACTAAAAAATCTGCCACCCTTCTGAATACTTTTTAAGGTGCCCTTCCTTCACTGATTTGAGAAGAGATTCATTCTTGCTTCAATGTAAATTTGCTGGTCTAAATTGAAATATCCTCCAGCCTTTTTGTACCACTGCACATTAACGTTTCCTCAGAGAGGAGCTTATGGAGTAAACGCTTTGTATTTGCTCACATTCTCAAATACTTCCTTTGCTGCTGCCTCTGTGCCATGAATTTAGTGTCTTTGTATGAGGTACAGCTGCCTCACCCAGAACAAAATTACCCTAGTAGATGGACTTAGGTGTCCACATTGCGCACACACACAGGCATTCATGTTCCTTTAGGCAAGAGTTGTCACGTTTTAACTCTTCCTACAACACTGTAGCTCTGGATCTTTGTTCTAGAAACTCTGGAGCTTTAAAGAAACATTTGTGGAAGTATTTTGCATGTGTATCTTCTCACGTATCAAAATAGGATTTAGATGATTTAGACCTCAGCTACACAATGCCTTTTATAGTGAAGTTCTACTTGCACTACAAACTGACATATTCGATGCTTTAAATGCTTAAAGCACTGTGCAAATGTTAATTTAACTCATTACTTCTCCTACCACCACTTAGCTTAGCAGAAAGGAGTAACAGCAAAATGCTACAGCTTGCCTAAAGTAAATAGTCACAGGCAAAGCCTAGACCAAAAGCAAGAGCGAAGTTACAAAGGCTTTGGTGATGCATACACATTTGAAAAGGCTTTTAAAGGAAAAAATATCAAAGCTTGCAAATGCCAAGTTTTGGTTCTAGATCCAATAACTAGCATTTCCTCATTGGCCAATATTACTTCAGCTTTAAATATTTTACGGAAGGAAATATTAAGGATAAACCAAATCTAAACACACGTGTTTTCCACTTGCTCCCAAATTCCAGTACACAAATGCTGTACTTAAAGCATTTTTAGTGTTGCTTTCAGAATTATAACAACTCCAAAGACGTGGGAATCAAACACATTTGCGGTGTATCACAGAATTCCCTCCTGACTTCCAGTACAGTTCAGGTGACCTGGTGACTCCTCATTTTGTGTCCATTTGTGGTCTCTGATGATGTGGTTGCATGCTATCTGAGCTGAGAAGCTTGCCCTTATTTGGGACAGGAATTACGCCAAGGTAAAAGAATCCAGGCAGCTGTTTACTATTGCGTTTTATCCTCAGCACAAAGCTTTTTGCTTTGTGTTCTCAGCACTCCCTGTCTGTGCAGCAACTGTAGTGCTATTCTCACTTCCTGGTGGTGCTGGGCTTGGTGTACATGGTGCTCCCTTCGCAGCACATGTCAACGTCTCCTTAGTGTCTCAACATCTCAACGCCTTGGCCAACATCTACCCACTTCTTGACGTACCTCCACTGTCAATGACTCTCCTCTCGCTGCTTCTGTTTGCCATCTCTCAGAACGGATCCCTGTGGATTCAGGGTGATGCACAGTGACGGCTAGTTTAAGGAAGTCAACCACGGGTGCACGGATAACGCCTTCATTCCGTTCTACCCCAATTTACCCGTTTAACACTGTGCTATGCTTAATCTGTGCCTAAGGAGGTAGTTGATTGCTATGAAGCCATTTACACCACGGCAGACGGCTGCTAAAGAGCGTGCAGGTTCCTGCCCGCTTTGTGCTAAGCACTGCTGTTCCTTCCCGGCGAAGCCTCCCGCTGTGGATCTCCCGGGGGTCCCACGGCCTCTGCCCACCGTCCCCTCAAGGAGCGCCCTTTCCGCTTTGCAGTCTTGCCCCCTAAGCTCGGTGGCACGGCCCCGTCGGCAGCCGCTCTCCCCTCAGCCCCGGCGATGCAAACCTTTGCAGCGGGAGCGCCGGGTGGGCCTGCAGCACCCGGCCATAGCAGGCGGGCCGCCCGCAGAGCCGATACCGTCACCTCACACCGACCCCCCCCAAAACCGCGCGCACGCGCGCTGTCCCCTTCCCCTTCCCCCCCGTGGCCGGGGGGTTGTGACGCCACGGGACCGGGATGGGGGGGGGGAAGGGTTGGGGAGTGGCGGGAATAGCTTCCCGCGGAGGCCCTCCGCCCCCCCCCGCCTTCCCGCCTTCCGCGCGATTCCCGCGGGCCGCACGTGCGCGTTCGCGGGAGGCAGATGTCCCCTCAGCCTATCCCCCCCCCCCCCAGCTGTCCCCGGGCGGTGTGTGACGTCAGGCGGAGGCCGAGGCGCGGGGTGCAGGTGTATCCGTTTCCTCGTCCGGGAACGCTTCTGTCCGCCGTTGTCACCGGGGCGCTCGGTCCCGCTGCGGTCCCCTCCCGCAGTGTGGGAGTCGCCCACCGCAGCGTCCCCGACGGGCTCGGGGTAAAAAAAAAGCCGCGACGGGGCGGCCTTGGCCTGCGACGCTAGGGGGAAGCACGGCACCAGGAGACTGGAATGAGGCGCGGTGTCCCCGCGGGGGTGGTGCTGGAAGGAGCGGAAGGCGGAGGCACCGCTCGGCCTGTGCCTGCGGGTCCGCCGCCCCGCTTTTACTTTCCGTTTGGGGGCCGCCTTCCCCGGCGGGCTTGAGGGAGAGGTTTCTTGGTGTGCCTGTGGCTGTCCCCAGAGGGCTTGGGAAGGACGCCTCAGCTGGCGGACAGGAGGGCGCGGAGGCAGCCCCGTCACGGGAGGAGGAGGAGGCGGCTACGAGGAGGAGGAGAAGCCGGCGCGGAGCCTCGCCTCTCCTCTCCTCGCCGCCTCTTCGTCGTTACCACCTCGTCGTCCCTGGCCGCCGGAGATACCGGCGGCCGTCCGTCCTCATGATGGCCTCAACCGCCACCTGTACCCGGTTCAGCGACGAATACCAGCTCTTCGAGGAGCTCGGGAAGTAAGGACGGAACCCGCCGGATGAGTCCCTACCGCTGTCGGGACGGCGTGGGGCAGCTGGCTCGGGGCGGAACGGGGGGGAAGGCACCTTTGGCTGTGCAGGCCCGGTACTTGAGCCCCGCTCGGGGGATGTCGCGGCTGGGAGACACCTTACTGGTGCTGAAAGCCGGTATGGGTGCCCCGGTGCTGGGCCACACCGCGGGGAGCGCCTCGGCTCCAGCCTTAGCACACATCCTCTTCCTCCTCCCCAACAGCGCCCGGGTATTATGTGCCCGGGATGGGGGGGCCCGGGCCGTGAGGGGCACCCCCGGGCTTCGGGGCGAGAGGGGCCGGGGCCGATTGCTTCCTTAGCCGCGATCGCCATGTTGGATGCCCGGCGGGAGCGGGCGGGAGGGCGGCGGTGTCACCGGGGATAAGGTGTTGGGGGGAAAGAGTGCCGAGGCTACCGCTGCTCAGTCCCCTTGGTCTGTACCGGTCTGGAGGTAGCGAAAAGGTGCCTTGCTCCCCGCCCGGCAAGCAGCCGAGGGTGTGTTCCGTCTTACGGCTTGCACCCACCTTTCTCCCGGGAGTAATCTGGAAGCATATATATTTTTTTTAATATATTTTAATTTTGCCGACATCACACCTCCCGCTGAAACCCTTTAAAACCCTCGCGCCGGTAATGGCAGTGAACCATTTCTGTTGGACTGACAGTTTGTCCACTTCTTGGTTTCCAGAGGAGCATTCTCCGTCGTGAGGAGGTGTATGAAAATCACCACAGGACAAGAGTACGCTGCCAAAATTATAAACACCAAAAAGCTTTCAGCTAGGGGTGGGTATATTTTAACGTAGTGTTTATAATGTCTTCTTCCCGTTATTTTTTTTTTTTCGTTCTTGTGATAGGCATTAAAAGCAGTAATAAAAATGGCTAAAAGATTTAAAAAAATTCTTAATGCATTTTTATCTTCTTGGTTTTGGTTGGGTTTTGTTTGTTTCTTTTTTTTTTTCTATGTTAAAAATTTTCGTGGGTTGAGTGTATGGAGGTCTGAGGTGGATGTAAAGCATTTCAAGAAAAGATATACAGGTACCAAAAGCATTTCACGTTCTTCATTTTTTTTTCCTCCCTAAATAACATTGAATATCAACTTGCAAGCATTTTGCAAGATTTTTTATTTATTTATTTATTTTAAGGTTGGGAAATAATGTTTCCACTATAGCTTTTATTTAAAATATTATACAGTTACTGAAATCTATGTTGCCATTGCGTTTAAACATGGAGGAGGCCTATCTGACTAAGAGTACATGAGATAAAGTGTACTTTTACCTCATGCTAAACTTCATTATGTAAAGAAAATTTATGTTAAGAAATTGCAATTTTATAAACCAGCCACTTGTGAAGCAAGTCATTCTGATGAAGTGATGAACTGTTTTGCTGCTACAAGCCAGCAGTAACATTTGCTGTACAACTTGTTTATATTGTGTATGTGATGTGTGTATTTCCTGGATAATTCAGTCTCAGGGTGATATGATACATTTGAGGTGAACATACACATAGTGTGACAGCGAGCTTTCATGGTGATCTGTCGAGTGCTTGTTAAGGCCAAGTCAGAAAGCATCTGTGAGGATATTGGGGATTACAGATTGTTCTCCGTTAACATTATCTGTGTTTTGATGTGAATTTGTGATGTGGTGAAGAATGTGGGGGTGAATAAGCAAATAGCATCAGGGTGTAAACCTTCTTTGATTCTGATGCGAAGAAATTGTTGCAAGTAAGTAGCAGTTTGAATTAATATGTTACATTTAAACATAATATGTTATATTTAAACATAAAATATTACATGCAATGTAGCATCATGTTCTGGTAATATGCTGCTCATAAAGGAAGTTCCTTAAGGGTGGTGAGACACTGGAATGGTTTGCCCAGGGAAGTTGTGAATGTTCCATCTCTGGTGGTGTTCAAGGTCAGGCTGGACAGAGCCTTGGGTGGCATGGTTTAGTGTGAGGTGTCCCTGCCCATGGCAGGGGGTTGGAA
>JASSUY010034054.1:0-25267 GCA_032466535.1 Forpus xanthops
TAAAAAGGACATGGAAGTGTTGGAACAAGTCCAGAGGAGGGCCACGAGGATGATCAGGGGACTGGAGCACCTCCTGTGGAAGATACGATGAGAAAATTGGGGCTGTTGACCCTGGAGAAAAGAAGGCTGCGTGGAGACCTCATAGCAGCCTTCCAGAATCTGAAGGGGGTCTATAAGGATGCTAGGGATGAATTGTGCATTAGGGACTGTAGTGGGAGGACAAGGGGTAATGGTTTCAAACTTAAACAGGGGAAGTTTAGATTGGATATGAGGAAGAAATTCTTTACTGAGGGTGGTGAGGCACTGGAACAGGTTGCCCAGGGAAGTTGTGAGTGCTCCATTGCAGGCAGTGTTCAAGGCAGAGTTGGACATAGTCTTGAGTGACATGGTTTAGTGGGAGGTGTCCCTGCCCATGGCAGGGTGGTTGGAACTAGATGATCTTAATGTCTTTTCCTACTCTAACTATTCTATCATTCTATGATTCTATGATATTAATCTGACCCTTTTCAAAGCTACTCAGCTTTTGGTCTTTTTCTTGCACAGAGTACACACCAGGCCCCATGTTCAAATATAGATGGAAACATTTCATAATTTTATATTTTCTTTTTCATTATTTCCCTGTCATCTCTACTCTTTTCTTATTTAATGAAAGAGTGCAATAGGATGTATAAGTTCATGGGAAGTTAATAATGAGGCTGAAATAAACTTCTGGCCTAAAATTCTCTTGTGAGAAACACAAGAAATAGTGTCTTCACTTAGATGTCTGCATGGGCTTTTGTGCAGCTGCAGTATATTGTTCTCTAATTTACTTGCAATCAGACTATTTTATCTGCTGTTTAATGGGTAGCCCAGTAGGTAAACTGCAGAGATGGAGCATTGCATTCAAACTTGTTACAACAGGTCAGGGACCAAAAATGAGAATGGTCAGAAAATTTCTATTAAATTGAAAAAACTAGCACTCCATTGTTCTATAATTTCTAAATGTCATTAGAACCACTTACGATGTAAAATTAAAATAGCTGTCACCTACATCTAGCTGGTGCTAACTCACTTCCTTTGCAGTTTACTGAGTGGGAAAGGAAATACAGGAAGGTGAAAATTTTTAGACAGACTTTGCAATTGCTAAGGGAGGAAAAAAAAATACACACATACGTACCCACACACCCTGGTACCTTAATTTTTTTTCCTTCCACCACCATCCGCCCCCCATCTTTTCTTATATGGCTGCTTGATTTGATTTGTGAGATAGAATTGCTTTCAGACTATAAAGGAGCCAAAGTTTTTAACCATGACTTGCACAAGCCAAGGACATTTCTGAAAATGCTTCAGTGGGCAACTTGTGGCAACTTCATTTGCGGGCATCTTTCCAAAATGTTACCACTGAAGCAGCATGGATTTGCAGTGCATTTTTCCTTGGAAAAAAAAAAAAAAAAAAAAAAATAAAAAAAAAAAAAAAAAAAAAAAAAAAAAAAAACAACCCCATGAGCATACGGGAAAACCAACAAATCAACCAAAGCTTTGAGAGACATTTTTGGAAGGCAGTTTCCACCTGAGCACAAGAAGAGAGTGTTTTTAGACTGAAGACATTCAGCCTATTTTCTGTTTTTCAGAAAGAAACAGTAATATTTCTGGTACCCTCTGCAAGCTTCTCCTTAGCATGGTGTGCCTCCCTCCCCCCACCAGCCAAACTTTGCTGAAAAACAATGCATTGTGATTTTCTGCTTTATTTTATATTTCCAGACATAAAATGTACTGTTATTCTGTAAATGTTTTATTGCTGTCATACTCCTCAGACGATTTTCTTCCTATTTTTGGAGGCCTGAATCTGCCTTTGGTCACACTATTTGCTCCTCTATGGTCACCTCTGAGAAGATTAACCCTTTCATTAAAAAAGCTTGGCTGGGGTCAAACTACCGCCTGGCTCTGGACTCTTACATCCCTTTGATCTCCCAGCTATGGAGAAATTATTAGCAAATTCTAAGCCTTCCCATGTGATTTGTTTTTGTAAATTTGTAGAAATTATTCCTAATCCTATTACGTGGCCGAGGGCAAACCTGCATTAAATATATGAGACTTTTTGTTATGTGGCAGATGGATAATAAAGGAATGTTGAATGCAGCCCATTCCAAGTTATGGGAATCTGGACACTTCATCAGCATTCACTTAATCCTCTGCCATGGCCTACGCCTTTGATGAATGCTCTCATTTATGACCACTGATGCCACTCACTTAATTTCAGAGAAGAAAAATAATACCTAGCTGTTAATGTGAATATTTGAGTTTATGGCTGTACAATGAATAATTGTGACATTATCAAGGGAACATCTTCTTATACATTATTCACTTGTATAGACCACACTAACCAGAGAGAGGAAACTTGCAGTTTTGCATCTTCCATCTTTGAAAGGTAGACACGATGCAGACAAAAGTCAGTATCTTAAACCAAATTCTAGCTGACAGTCCGTATCAGCCCTCACTATATTTTGCTCATTGTGGTGTCAATCTTCTATCTCACCAATGACATTTTTTTAAAGAAAGAGTGGATTTCCTAGAGACTCTACCCCATGCAACTTCCATGGCTTTTTATTGAATAGGAAAATGTATCCCTCCTTCTTGCTTTAATACCGTTGCCATGTAGTATGTCTGTAAATTTAAGCTGAAAATTAAGACAGCACACAGTTCTTGTTTCTACTTTATAAAAATGTGTCCTGTGTGACTAGTGCCCTTTTCATGCATTTAGAAATTAAAACAAATTCACAAGTAAAAATGAAATTCATAAAAAGAAATCTTCAGAGTTTATAAACTTTCAGCTTTCACACTCAGAATCACAATTATTAAGGTGTGGAAAACCAACTTGTTTTGAAGGAATCTGTTATCTGAGGTAGGTGGGGGGTTTAAGGACATTTGTAAGATATCTGATCTCTCTTCAAGTTTCCTTATTTCACTGAGAGAAGATGTGATTACATTTCTAGTGTAAACATCATTTTTTAATTGGAAACCCTTCTACATCTTAAAGTGTATTTATTTACTCTGCTGACTATATGGCAATATTTAAGAGTAGGAGTTTGCTGTTTTTATCCTCCTTTTCTGCAAGTGTAGTAATTTTAGTTGGTATTTAATGGTGCTAAAATTCTAAAAGTAGAACCCTGCTGTCCCTGTTGGTTTGCATGTATAAAATTCAGAGGTAAATTGAAGTTCTGGTAAATTATCAGTGTGAGAAACGTGTCTGGATTTAGTAAACTGCAATAAGAAAACCCAACAGTTAAACATCTTTTCCTGGTGGGAGTTTTCACACACTGCAACTAATTTGCTGAAATAAACTAGAATATTCAACAAGAGTAAAAATATGTAGTCTATTTATTTATAGTACGTTTATTGATCAGTACTTTGAAATCTAGTGTAACAGCCTAACAGGACATCCTGGAATGACTGCTCCAAAATGAATATGTATAGGGGGCCTGTGCAGAGTAGTTCATTTAGTTATGCTCTTCCATACTGTCACCTAATTTAAAACACATGCTATAGGAGCCACATATAAGATTTTGCATGTAGGCTTTATTCTGTAGTTACTGTATGTATCAAGGTGCCTGTCCAAACACGGAGCACTGTCAGATTAGAGGTTTTTATTTGGAAAAGGGATTGTAATACCTTCTGTATTGTGTCCCTATAATAACAATAATGATACAAGATCTATTTTTTTATGGTAGGCAGAAATGCAAACCATTCTGTGATTGTCAAATGATATGATGATGAAAGATTACAACTTAATTGACTTCAGGGAGAGCCAGGTATGGCCTTAATTTAACATCATAATATGCTGAGCTAAATTCCTCTTACCCGCTTGCATCTTTATGCTGATTTCAGATGCTTCTGTTTTTTCCCTTGAGAATCACTAATCTAAACATTTCTACAGAGTCAGAGTTACATTATTATTTCTAAAATATTCTCTGTTAACCAAGGTGTTTTGCAAAAAAAAAAAAGAAAAAAAAAAGAAATTAAAAAAGAAAGAAGGAAAGAAAGAAAAAGAAAGAAATAAAGAAAGAAGAAAGAAAGGGAAGAAAGAAAGAAAAGAAAGAAAGAAAGGAAGGAAGGAAGGAAGGAAGGAAGGAAGGAAGGAAGGAAGGAAGGAAGGAAGGAAGGAAGGAAGGAAGAAAAGCATTGATTTACAAAAGTATAAGAAAAAAATACAAAACCTATTACCAGTGGGTCAAATGTTCCAATCCACATTTTGGTGACAGTCTTCATAATTCCAGTCAGATATTTTGCTTGAAATAAATAGCCCAAAAATTAACCTCCCCCCTTCCCCAATATGATGGCGTAAAGCATAGTCGGAATTTTTTTTAAGAAATCTAAATTGAATCACAGAATCTAAAAGTCAAAAAGTACACATGGTAGTCTTTATATGTATAGATATATACTTAGATGTTTAGATTCATTCTTTGGTGTATGTAACGGGTGATTAAGTAAATCCAGATAGGATCAACTTCTGGAATATCTGCAAAAAGTGTGGGGCTTGAGAAGCAGAGTCATGATGTATATTTCTCATCAGCATGATATCAGTGGAAACATGTAACAGTTACCTGTGGCATGGCCAGCCTACTTTGGCAGTCAACTTTGCAAAATCATCCTTTACTACTATAATAAGAATATAAAGGATTCATTATACATGATATATGATCAGTGTCTGGGGATTACTTGCTGTAGTAGTTGAGGCTTTACTGAGCAGTCAGCTACTTGTCAAACTCCCTGTTTGCTACTAAGTACAGATCACTCTACTATCATGCTGTTAAATGGAAAATGTGAAAACATCTTTCATAAACTATAAATTGGAGATGCTTATAAAAGAGAGCAGGGGCAGTATGGATATTTTTGTTGTTGTTATTTACTAGCATTAAGGCTGACAGCTAGGACAATCTATTTATCAGAAAGTCTAGTAAGGGGGGGTTACATTCTTTTTTACAAGCTTGTTGACATAGACCGATAGGTTGTTCTCTGAGTTTTTCCTTGAATTTTTAAAGCTCCTCTTACATGACCTCACAAAATAATTTTAAATGAGTCTAAACAAAGCCCTCACTGAATGTAATATTACTGTAAAACAATGCATTCTTTTCATATCTGGGATGGGAAGGGAATGAAAGCACACTGGTGGTGTGGCCACAATCTTGCAATCAGAGGAGCTTGCTTGTCTAAAGAGCATAAGAAGAAAGAAGAGTAAGCTGCACAGCCAAAAGAAATCCAAAGCACTCCCTGTTTAGTACTGGGCATTGAAAGCAAAGCAAAAATGGCCCCTTGCCCATCACCATGGGTTTTGTGAGTGTGGAGTAATCCCCCAAGCCCAGAGACTAAAATAATCCTGCTACTGGAAAGCAAGACACACTCACATCTTCTTTTTCATGAGTCTGCTTCTCAGTGTGATTGTCTTTGAAGCATGCAGCATATATCACGTGTGATAAATTATAGTTTGCTACAACATTGCCTTGCTAAAATATGCTAAGAAAGCTCTGAGCAATATTTACAAATAGTTTAAGTGTCACAACAATACACCCACCACTCAGGCTTCCACTGATTTTACTGTAATAAAAGGATACCACTTTTAGGTATTATAAAAATATTCTTCATAAAGAAAGGTAATTGAGAGAAAAATCCCTAAAATATGTAGCAAAATAATTTTGCAGATTCTGCAATCACAGCTGCCAGAAAAAAACAACCAGAATCTCTCTTGTCTAAGAGGAATCATCTAGGTCTGTGCTGTTGCTGCTTATCTTTCTTTTTGTCCCATGTAAGTAGTTAATTTACTCATCAAGCTCAAAACCCAGCTGCTGTCATTAAAAAAAAAAACAAAAGAAAAGAAAGAAGGCTATACATTTATTTAAAATTGTTCTGTTGGGAAGAACAGGAGTCTTACTTTTCCTATTCAGGAATATTCAAGATAAGCTTCACTCCTATACACCAAGCTGTAAATTCTGCTGCCTGTTACATGAGTGTAAAGCTGGTGTAATTCCACTGCCACTGAAGGAAGCCATTCAAATTTACATCAGTTCAACAGAAGGAAGAACCAGACCTTCCCCAAGGCATTTGAAAATCATTCCAATATATTAATAAATACTTTTTTTGCATGCAACTTTGTGTTTTTAATATCTTCCTTAGGGAAGGTAAGAAAGTAATTCAAAAACATAGTAAGCATTTTTTTTCCCTACCCACCTTTATCTTTATTTGTTATTTTTAATGGAGTGTGGAATATGCCTGCTATATTTGTCAGTCACAAGGGTCTATTTCACCCACTAGCATCAATGAGTGACATGGGGGTGAATTTAGCTTAGTTAGTTTTGTTCTAGTGGGTTACTATAGCTGTCGATCCACACCACTTAGGTCTTGACAGAAACATAATCGTGTTATATGGGCATATACGAAAGAAGTAGTTAAAGTATATTAGAAAACATATACATTGAAGTGGATCATTTTTTTCAGTCTAAGAAAGCAAGGCACAAGCTGAAGGCTATTCTGTAGTTGGAGCTTGCTGTTATTTGTTTAACTGAAGGGAAATATGGTGTAATCTAGAGAATTTGTGCTCCACCTCCCAAACACATTGTCCTGTTTTCTGCTAAAATGGATCTATAGATTCAGTGACTTCTTGAACCCTTTCTCTCAGGCTGAAAGTAGTGCATGTGAAAAGAAAAGCCTAAACACCCAGACCACACCAGTGTCAGGATCTCAGTCTGACACTGCCAACAGGCATTACATTCTAGCTGCATTTTTAGCATAGCAACTGGGGATAATATAGTCAGGTGAAATCTAAACTAATTTACCCCACCATAAAAATTCTTCCAAAGACCTATCTGCATATTCATATTGATAGCAATGCTTAGACCTGCTGCCCTCCTACTGTGAAACTCAGATATCTATGTAGAGCTTTCATTATTTCTTTCTTTTTTTATCTGGAGAAAGCAAGTGAAGCCCTATAGCACAGTTTGTTGTACTAATTCAGTGTACAAGTGGGTTTACATGCAGCTAGTAGAACTTTCAGAAGGAAATAGCTCTTATACTTAATAGGAAGAACGGCCTTGCTACAAAGCAAGCTGGGATAGAAGGGAACTTGTGGATCCCTGTTTAGTATTAAATTTTCAGTCTTGATGTGATTGTATTATTTTATCGCTGTGAATTTAGCGCATCTGATATATGGTTATAGCCTAATAAATGTAACAATAACTATCACATTTGTATTCAGTTTCAGAGATCTTTTCCCTCCCTCATACCAGCAGCAATGGGTGTGATCTCATAAGGGTCTGACTGTAAATAATCTGGTTAAATACAAGGTTACTGATGCACTGACAATATACAAAGTCACAGAGACTGTGGTAAGATTCAAGCCCCCAGATGTGTTTCCTTGCCTCAGTCAAAGCAGATGTATTTGATTTTGAAAAAGCAATGCATAATCTATTTTTGTTTGTTCAATAAAGGAACTGTATATTTACCATATCTTTAGGGATTACTTTTTATTGTTTTCAAGGAAATAATTTCAATGCTTGCAAATTGTTGGATGGCATTCCCTTGTACATTTTTAAATATGATATGCAGGGAAAAATATTTCTAGTTCTAATCTTTTTATTTAGAATAGGAAAGCTGAGTGTAATCTAGGAGATGAAATATGATATCTTTATTAAAGTGGCACATGCTAGCTCTATTACACTTACAGGTCTGCCAGTATATCCATTAAGGAATCCATTTTTCAGACTTTTAACATTTGTCTGTATTCATACTGTAGTGAAACTTGGCACTCAGGTTTATAGCCCAGGAGCAATTTGTGCTGCTATTTACAAATGTCTCTTGGTATTCATTTAAAAAAAAAAAAGTTTTTTTATTAAATGCCTGAAAACCATTTGGTTATTTAAAATGCAAATGGGAATGATATTAAAAAAAATACTGTTGGCTGCTCTGAGTCCCGTGCTGCAGTCTGATAATACTTACGCTGTATGAAGTTGATCGCATTGAATCACTTTGGAACATGCTGAAAGTTAGGAGATGGATCATTTCTTGAGATTAATGATCTCATATGCCCTTGAGAGAGTTGCTTTTGTTTATCATTTAGCTAATACTTACTTTAAGAATTACGTATGCCCTCGTTTGCTCACTGTAATGCTCCAAAGGTCCTTATACTCAGGTAAGTAGCAAGCTTTGTAATAAACACCCTGAGTATGGATTTATATAATTCAGTGGTTTATTTCAATACTGAATCTATTAATAATCTGTCATCGCAGCATAGTGCCGTCTAATTAGTTTAGACATTTTCTTAAAATAAGTAATTCTACCCAAGTATGCCATTTTATCTTGGCAAAATGTGCTGGAGAAAAGATAGAACATCCAGCTTAAGTCTAGCCACATCTTCCACTGTTTCACTGTTTGAATGCAAATTTACAAGCATTTAATGGAAATATATGTTTCTTTGTTTATACATTATCATTTCTATCTGTTCCTTAGACAAAAGTTCTGTTCTTTTGAAATGACAAAAATTATCACCATTTTTTTTTTTTCAGAAAATGAAGGGCTTTATCCTCAACTGATGTAAGTCAACAGCTCTGCTGACTGTGCTGTTTTACATCAACTGAGGGATTTCTCTGGATTCATAATGCGTAAAAAGTTATTATCATTTGAGAAAAGTTGGAAACGTATCCCCTATAACCAAACCTCATCACAAATAAAGATCTATTCCTATTTCTTTGTTCAGGTTCCTTTTTTTGGCTATAAATTAACTTAGGATGATTAATATAAATTTAGTAATTCCTAATCAGGCTGGGTTTCTTAAATTTGTATGAACTACTGTAGTCTGAGCTGGAAGCATTGAAGAAACTGTTGCAAGTAAAAGAAAACCAAAGCCAAACATTCTTTAAACCTTCAGGTCATTTCAGATTTTTGGAGTTCAGAAAAGCCCCGTCAAGCTCCATTTAGACTTCAGGAACAATTTCTTAAAGCAGTTCTGTAAACAAAATGATTCATAGCGTAGATTTTTTGTTCAATTTCGTAGTTACTGCTCCTCCGTTGTGAAAGGTGTATAGGGTTTTTTTCAAGACTGTACTTTCCACTTCTGCAAACCTAATTTTCAGTCTTGGGTTCTGAAAAATCAGAAGCTATTTAGAATACAATAAAGAATAAAAATGTGATCAATTGTAGGAAGTATTTCTGTGAAGTCTGAACAAAGTGGGAATCTGAATTGCAGCCACAAGTATTTAAATAAGCTATTACAAAAGGAATGCTAGGAACCATTATATTGCATGATTTCTTGTGAATAATAGAAATGCTCTCTATCAGGTATTTTTACTTAAATGGAATCAATGTTTGAGAGGGATGGTGTTCATCTGTTCATCCATCATAACCTTTCACGCCACTACTATTGGTATTGTTATAACTTCATCTGTTAAAAATAGGCTTTGAAGCTATTAAAAATACTCTAAAACTTAGAAAGAAGTGTAGTTTTAAATACCATACATTAGTATCTCCATCTTTTGGTAGTGTGTCATTTATGCTTTAATGACATCCATGTCGAATTTCAGCATTCTTATACTGAAAATGCCTGTCATATACAAACAACATTATGGCACTTTTTGCCTATAGTAGTGCTATTATTTAATGGTGTGCTTTTATACTGCTCAAGTAAGTTTTTAAGGATAAATGTGCCTACATCGTATACTAGTTCTGGGGCTTGTAAATGGATTACTTGCTGTTAATAAGGTGAGTAGGCTTTCATCTCTAGTTATGATGGTCCCAATCTTGTATCACTGAAGTAGAATGAAGTGTCATATTTATGACTCTAATGAGAGCATAAGAAATCTCTGAGTCTCTGAGAGTTCACCAAACCTGTTCACTTCTGGAGCTTTTTTACTGGTGGGGCATGTGTGTGCACTGTAAGAGTTTGGCTGAATGGGGCAGGGTTTGCTCAATTGTCATTTAGGAACATAGATCTGTTCTCTGTTTGGTCTTAATTATAGCTGGTGTCCACATTCCAATTGCCTGCGTCCAAGGGACAACCAAACTAAGTATTTCCTTAGATTTTTAAAATTAAATTAGGAAGTCTGCCCCATATGGCCACATTGTAGTCAAAGGCGCTGTGCTTAGACACAGGTAAGAATATCTGCTGAAATGCAGATCAGCCAAGAAACAAAATGAGGAAATATATTTGTTTCCAAATATATAGAATGATGTTACAAAGCCATACATGCCCTTGCTGTTTCCATGCATCAGCACTTCATGAAATTACAGTAACATTGCGTATTAGGATACAATTTATTGGATTTGGTGAGATCTAGCATCCCAAATACATGACTGCTTCCTGTTCATGCAATGTGACCAAAATTTATGAATTGACAGACAAATATTTTTTCACTTAATTTGTCCTAAATAACAGATGAATCTGAAGTGATTTTTGGATGGAAAACAAGATGGTAGAAAGAATTGTTTTATATGCTTTATTAGTGAGTGAGGCAAAAAATGCACATTGTGTCTTTTTAGTAATGTGCACTTTATTTAGAATACTGTTTTCTGATCTAAGATACAGTTTTATGAAAGTGATTTTTAATACTGCATTACACCTTTAGGAAAGTGTTTATAATACTGAGGGGCTTAAAATTTTATATTATGTCTTCTCTTTCATATTCTTTGCAGCCATGATTTGCATGTTCTTTCGGCTATGTATGAATTTCCTCACTCAAACCACAAGCTGACTTTAAAACATGAGATGCATTCTCTGGGCTCACATATCTGGTAGATATCCTCTTCAGAAGGTAAATACTCAAATAAAAGCTTGCTGACAGAATAAAATTTTCATTGTCATTAGCATCTCATAATTAATTACATTTTTAAGTTACCAAATAGAAAAAAAAATGCTTGAATTTAAATGTACCGAATGCATAAGGAGTTTTGAAGCCAAAGTGAAATTTGAGAAATAGGGGATAGGCGAAGGTATCACATCAGAAGAAAACATATCCTTTAATAATGACATCAGTTTCACATCCACTAATGTAGTCCGAGTGCTGTAGGTTATTTAACTCCAATGGACCAAGCTTTCAAATCCAGTTAAATAGCTCCTTGGTGTTCTTTAAGGAATGACATGGCGCAGTCTTCGGAAAATTAAACCCTTTTAATTCTGCTGACTTCTGTCACTGTTGGTATCACCACTTCCAGGTCAGTCTTGGCATCTGCTGTGGGAGCCCTTGTCACAGCATTAGTTAGAGAAATATCTGGTCACGACTCAGGCCTGCAGCCAATATGCTTCGCTCTTTGATTCTTAACAGAAAACCTTGAAGATGTGGCTCTAACTTGATATTAAACCCTACTCCATTTTAACAAGGAATAGTAATTGTAATACATTTCTCCAATTCTAGGGTAATTTATTTTCATAAACCAGTGGATGATGACTCACTAGTTAGCATACGGAAAAACACTTTTGTTCTTCATTTAGATTAAATCATGTAATATGATAAAGGTGCAAATCTGCCACTGTAAGAAATAATTTTATACACATTTGGAAGAAGACACTTGTTGAGAGAAAGTAGATGCTTCAGCGGGGATGCTGGGATTCCGACCTCAGGACACTTACTTACTAAGTTACTAACTACATATGCAACAAAAGTAGTAGCTTTTAAAACCCATTTTACCTTCAGACATTGTAACTGGTCTTTAAGGTGAACCAGGTGGGATGTTTAGGTGAATAGAAGCCCTTCAGCTAATGTGCATTGTTCAAAACGCACCTGTGTGTGTATTTGGAAAAGGAAGTCTCTCTTGTTTCCTTGCTAAAGCAGCCACAAAATGTCAAGATAATCTTAATTTACCCATTAAAAATGCAGGCCCATATTTAAAAGTCATCAGCAATAAAGGAAAATATACTGAATCATTTCAAGTGCATGCTAATCATTTAATGTAATAAATGGAGCAACTCTAATTATCTCCCGAGGAAATGATTTCACACTAAAACAATGGAAATGAAGAGGTTACTTTGGGAGCATTATACACAGCTGAAAATTACTCATGTGAATCTAGAGGATATTTCAAATAAATAGAAAGGATTGCTTATGCCTTTTCAGTAATCATTTAATGCTATGAGAGAAACATTAAGCGATGGTAACGATATTTAGTAATTTGCAGTCAGCCAGAGAGTCTTTCACAGGTACTATTATACAACTGAGTGCTGATCCTTTCTACTGAGACACTGGTTAGCACAGGATCTATGTCATAAATAGAGGTTCATAATGCAGAATAGTTGAACAGTGGACAAAAAAAAAAAAAAAAGAGAGAATATTTGGGTTTTTTATTTTATATTTGTTAATTTCAGTCTGCATTACAATTTATAGATTTGTAATTGATAATATCTGTGAGCTTTCCCTTGGGATTTCTGGGATTATTTTTAAAAGGACAAATAAAAATCTTTGTGATAATTCCTTTCCCCTTCAAAGTATTTTTTAAATCCCATGAAAGGTTATTTTGGAAATTCCAAAAATTTTTTCAGCCAACAAAGAAGAAAATGAAAAGCAAACCTTTGAATAAGATGTAAGAATTTCTCAGGGAGTGGGGTTAAAATTGAATTTAATGATTCAGTCCGTTCCCTCCAAGGGAACTGATTTCACTGCAAGCTAAAATGTTTTGTTAAATTATGTACTTCAGTTGCTTGGGTGTTATGTCTCTCTTGGAGAAGCACATGAAATGAGCACTATCCTCCTAGGCATTTTAAAAACACATTCACATTAAATAGAATATATATACAATGGTTGAGCATACAGTCTTTTTAAACTAGATAACAAAATGATTTTGACTTGTTTTAAAATCTTTTTTCTTGAATAGTTTTAAAGCTAAGACTAAAAGATAGATAATGTGGACTGAAAATTTCCCCCCTTGCTTTCAGTTTCTTAGAGAATAGCACATTATAGGTACTTTTCTTTGTGCAAGAATCACATCAAGTGCCAGGAAAAATACATCTGTTTTGGCTACATATTTAACAGCAGGTTTTCCAGAACCATCAATTTGTCTTTATTAATATATCAAGTGCAGTTTATTTAAAATGTTTGTCCATTCCACTGCCATGCTACTACAGATACTATTAGCTTATACTTATTACTAAAATTAGGTAAGATAGGAGGGAATGCAGCTCTTCTATGTAGTAAGAGATATGACCTAGTTCAAGACAAATTAATGCACGGTGATTCTAAAAGCTCAAACAGGCAACTGCAACTTTTTGAAGGTCTGTATTTATTCTGCAGCTGACATGAATATTTCACAAGAGACTAGACAATTGTTTTTTTACCGCACAATTATCATTCATCATGTACAAGAAAACAATTGTTATCAGGTATGAACTTAATTGGAATCAACTGAAGAAACTTTACAGGAATTTACCAAAATGTCTGCCATTCAGAGCTGGCTTACCATAATATTCTCTATGGAATAGTTGACCACAGGATTCTCATTCACAAACAGCCAGGTTAAACAGTTAAATGCTAGCAAATCCTGCATAGCCCTGTGGGAAATTTCACTTTAATCCTGAACTTATAAGAGGACAATCAAAGCCCAAAGCCTGGGTAACAAATCTGATCCTCTGTTGCAATCTGCATCCTCATGGGAAGGAGAGAGATGCTCCCTGTACAAGCCTGAGATGGATAAATACCTAAATGATGAGATAGATGGGGAATGCAGAAGAAGCGTCTGGCTTCAGCCATTCGCTTCCAATTTCACATTACATTGTGAAAGGCAATTCTTGTGCAGCTTGGGAACAGCCAGTCCTGATTACTATAAGTTGAAGTGTGGCTTAAGGAATGATTAATGACAGTGTCAGGAGAAAACAAAGCACAATGAGAGTTATCTCTAATCCACCTGCTTGCAGATGCTATAGTAAGGGAATGAAAATGGCCCCGGCGAGCCCTGATAATAAAAAAATCAAAATAGAAAGGTGCAAAGCTGTAGATATGTATTAATCTGATATATAAAAACTAGGTCTTAGCTTGAATAAAGCATTAGGCATGAATGAAGCCCCATAGGTGATAGATATTAGAGCATAGTGGACTTCACATTGTCTGTATTTTTTAAATCAAACAGAACTGTTCCCTTCAGTATTGCCTTTGACATTAATAGGTTGGTATTTGAAAAGTCACAGTTCACTAGATGAGCAGGCTTGTGAGTTCAAGCTCATTAAACAACCTCTTTTTGTTGTTGTTTGAAAACGTGACGCCATACCCCCACCTTGTGGCGTGGCGGTGAGGAAGCCCGCGGAGGAGAGAGCAGCCGCTCCCGTTTCCACACAAACCCCAGGAGCATGAAGCCTAATTGTAAGATCTCCTTTCTTTTTTACATGCAAACAGCTTACGAGCTCCTTCAGCGAGCACCATAATAGATCTGAGAGGCAGCTAGCTCCTTTCAGAGGATTCTCCTTTAATTTTCCCGCTGGTCCAGGTAGGTTTGCCCTGATTCAGGACTGCAGCGATTGCAGAAGGGGGTCAGTGGTTGCAGCTGACTAAATATGCACATTATGGTAGTTTCCTTCAACTGGATTGCAGCTGCTCAGCTTCTCTCCCTTCTTGTTCTATCCATCTTCCTAAACTTCATGTCTGCTGGGAAATCTTGCACAAGCTGCGTAGTGAGCTGAGACCTGGGAAGATTCATGACATGGAGCTCTGAGGCACTGCTCAGTGCTCGGTGGTGTTTATCAGGCAGGGTACATCTCTCCAGATGCGCAACAGTGATGATCTGCTGTCTGATACAAATTACTGGGTTCATATATGAACTACTTGCTTGCTTAACAGTTTTCATCTGCTGAAAAGTAGATTTTTGCATCGTTCTACAAAGAACGCCGCTGTTTCTGTTCACTAGGTAGAATTGCTCCAATTCAAGGCACACCATAAGGTTTCCTGAAACACCAAAGGTGCCCAGGGACCTAAACTTTTTTACTTGCACTGGGACATGGGTTCCCACTGTGTCATCAAGGATGCCTTGAAAATTTTAACCATCACCATGCGACTCAGGGACATAGACTGAAAGACAATATTTCCTGAGACCTGCTTCTGCTCCAGATTTAAAGCGATTGCCTCTGGTTGCCAACAGGGAGGGAATTATTTGGCCCCACTGAATTCAAAAACAAAAGTCTCATTGATTTAACTGGGTCAGGATTTCATCCCAATGGATTTTCCCCCCTCCTTTTTCTTACTATGACCAGCAACAAGTTAAATGGTAATTTATATTTCATGGAAGTATTTTAATATTGAAAAATCTAATGAAGATTTAGCACTCAGTTTTTAATGAGGCTGACATAACTGTCGAAAGAAAGCAAATACATTATTTTAATTAATATCAATTCATAAGTTCTCCTGATTTATATATTAAACAAAAGAGAAAGTCTCTTGTCATACACTACAATTTATTCTGTATTCAACCATCATTTACTCAGAATCTTTTTTTTTTCCATGTGAAGCGTATGATGGAAGCTGCCATGTAGAATTGTACAGCTGCTGCATATGCTATAAGTACTGTGATCACATCACACTTATTTTCCGATGACGCGCTTCAAATCAATTCTATCCGTGTGTCTTTGTCTCCACCTGACACCTCCTGCTATTATAATAAGCACGCTGTATGGTTTAAAGCTTAAAGCTTTTGTATACTTGTATTTTCTTAATAACACTGGAGAGCCAGGCAGACAGGTATATTGTTACAGGCAGTAAAGGGTCTCTGTTGAAAAAAATTTGTTCAAGGTATTGAAACCAACAAAAATCAGGTGTGTTATAGCTGAAGATTTGATTAGTCCATTTTATAGTAGGCCAAAAAAAAAAAAAAAAAAAAGATCTGCATGCATGTTTGGGTCCTGATCTCTTTCCCAGGCATTAGGGTCTGGGGATATTTATTCCAGCAAAAATTTGAGTGGAACAGAACATAGGTTATGAATGCATTTGGAAATGTTTTTACCTCTGTAACAGAGCAGAACAGTAAAATAATTTAACCAAGAGAAAGTAGTGTTGTAACTACGATGTTTTATGTAGCCATGAAAGGCATTAAGTGAAAATTTGAAATGTATCAACATCAGTAGATGGACATTTCACCATGAAAATGTGATAGGTTGAAGATCACTTTCAGATAGATGCAAAAACATTTAAGGTTTAAATTCCGCGCTAGCATCACAGCATTGCAAACATGAAGGTAGCATTGTGAAATGGTTGTCTGAGATGCTTTTATACCTGTCTCATACTCCTCCCTGCTTCTCTGTTTTCCTCTTCTTTCCAATCAAATGTTTCATTCCCTTCAACCTCATCTTCTCTTGTTCCTGAGCAGCCCTCAGGAACCTAAAAGGTTTCCTTTAAAAGATTGCACAGAGCTTTCAAATGTCTCCTCACAAGCGTGCTACCTTTGGATGAAATTCTGGTCTTGATGCGTGCTCTATTTTAGGTCTGTCTTCCCTCTTTCTTTACAACGTGTGCACCCAGGGATTTTCAAGCAGGATTCTGTTCTGAATGTACAGTTCCTGAAAAACATTGAATCCTCACATCACACCCTGTAAGATCTGAAGGCAGCAGCAATCTCAGCAGAGATTTACAGACTATCACACAATGTATTTTACCAGAAGCTCAGAATCCTGTTATGTGGTGTTGAAGGCAAGGGATGAGAAAAAGTAGAGGATTAAAAGATCAAACTCCTAAAAAGGGGGTTCAGATTGATTTTGGACACCTGACGGAGATTTAAACTTCTTATTTCCAAGCTGTTCTTCTGCAAGCAGATTCATCTCTGAGCTGCTAAAAGTGATGTCTTCTTTTATTCAGAAAGCTCCTTAACCAGTTATTTCAAAGGATTCTGCATGAGTGCTCTTTCTGGCCAAAATTCATTCCACCATCCAAAGTCAGAAACCAGCCAACAGCAAGAATGAATAATTTACGAAAGTCAGCTGGCCTGCTTCTTGCAAAATCAAACTAAAATCTTGGCTCCAACACTCCTTTGCGTTCCTAGATCCAAAGCTGAGCCCTGCAGGTCAAAGCTATTCTTATATCTGTATTGCATATCTGCCTAAATTACCTGTCTTCTACTGTATATAGACCTTGGGTAAAGTGTTCATTTTCCACTCACTTCCTGTCCCTAAATCATGTATTGCTGTTGATTCAATCATAGTTGCGATAATAGGCTTAAAAAGCAGGTGAAATTTGTATGTCACCTGCAGAGGACACTTAGACAGTGCCTGGTGGGGAATTTAAAATAGAGTGTGTTAAAATATAGCAACACTCACTTCCTGTAAGAGAAAGTATCACCTAAATTACTTGCTTGTGTGTAATTATAGAGGCTTCATTGGAGTTACCCTGCATAAAGGGATGCTGCCATGTAGCAGTTTGAGAGTAATCCACTGACTCCATGACGTTTCTGCTACAGGAGCCATTCTGAGACAGGAGATAATATAGTACCTCACTTTTGGTTAAAAATCCTAGCAGCTGATGTGAGATAATACTAAGATCCCTATTGAAATTTCATGCTTAAGGCTGTTATATAAAAGCCTGAATATATTTTCAGTATATTGCATACTAACTTTTAAGCTGTCTCATTTGACATATGCTAACCTACAGGAAAAGAGTGATATATTAAGTTCAGTTGTATTTACCTTAATTAAGAATAATTCCAGCCATTTATGTGAATGATGTTCCTGCTGTGACAACATAAAACAATAACAACCATGCAAATGTTCAGAAATGGGATCACTCGGCTTTCAGTAGGTGTTGAAACTCAATGTACTTCAATTCCAATTTGAGTGCTTGTTCTTTGTAGTTTGAAGTTGCATGTGTGACAAAGTATCTGCTACTGCAGTACAGTGTTCAGAATTCCTGTGGAAGACCCCCAACACCAACAGCTGGTCCATCTGTAGTTTATGATAGACTGAATGTCTTGGCCAGATGCATGATTTTCTTTAGCAGTACGTCTACAACATGTACAGCAGTTGTCAACAAAATGTCAGTATAAGGCCTGGTATCCTGTTCAAGAGAAACACCTACACCAGTATAAACACATTTGTGTTGGTAACTGAGTCAGTGCTGTAATGCTCTAAACCTTTTTCTGTTCAGAACATTTAAAAGAAACTACATTTTTACAGAGTGAATTGAGATGTATAGTCTGGAAAAGAAGCAGAAACACAACATGAGGCACTTAGCATCTGCAAACAAAAATCAGCGTTCACACAGATAAATGGATTTCCATGTGATATTCATTCCTTCTCTCTTTGTTAATCATGAAGCTTTTTCTCCATTTCCATTTTTTTTTTTTCTCTTCTTTCTGAAGCTAGTGGTAGATCTGCTCCTGGCAGTATGTTATGTTCAACCATTAGTTTATTTTTTAAGACTAAGAAGAGATATTTCTATGTTATAAATTATTTATAAACACAAGAACAAAGGGAGACTGTCAGGACTGCTGGTACTTTGAGAAAACAACAGAAAAAAAAGATGAATTTATGAAGAATATAATTTGGGGGGGGTGGAACGCAACTACTAATTATTAACATTCATCGGCAGACAAATCCTGAAAGGATAGGATTAGACGGATACATTTACATCTGTCTGTCACAAAAAGAAATCTCATTAAAGGTTTACTAGACTGTCACAAAACTTCTAATGTTAAACTTGATAGTCTCATGGGGAGAGGAATATCTCACTTTTGGTCCATTCAACACAATGATATTAAAATACAGTAAAAAAAGCATATAAGAAACCACTTGCATTTTTAGTAAGAACTCCAGCTGAATCTTCTTATGACACAAAGTTTCATATGCCATGGAAAAAGTTTTACGTGTCAGTACAAGTTTCAGTAGTTTCTATTTACACAGCCATGTGTACTTAGAGATGCCATGACTGCCACAGCAATCACTTTGTGATAGCATTCATCATCTGGACGCTTCTTTTCATCTATAAAAAGGAAATTGCAAAAGGTTGCTTTGACAATTCAAGATGCTGAGCCACAGTTTCTCTGCCTTAAAGAAGCAGACATTAAGGTTAAATACATTAGAAGTGCACAAAAATAAACATTCTGTGTATGTACAATATGTTGACAATAGCAAAACTTCAATCTACTGTAGTTTTTGATCAAAGAGCTGAATCTGTGCAAAAGAAATTCTGAATCTCTGGAAAAGAAATTCTGAATCTTGCTAAAGCTGTCATTTTATTTTTTTGTAGCACACTAATTTATATGGGATGCACATCACTGAGGAAAAATCTAGAACACTTTTATATTGCTGGAGCCACTGTATATGGCTGTATTAGTAAGGTATTCAGACAGATACTCTTAGGCTCATACATATTGTATTTGTAGAACTGTATTCTAGTTTATCGTATTGATATCAACAATCCACTGTGATGTTAGCACTGCACTAACAGATGCAGTGGCTTGCAAAGGAGAAAGTCTTCTTCTTTAGCATTTTGTCAAGGGTAATTATAACTTGCAAAGAAAAACCTCAAAGGTTCCACCAGATCTGTCCCTTACCATTTAAGGACAGTCCTCTGCAATGTACAAAGCCAACCCAGATTAAACCTTTGAGACTCAGCTGTTCCAGGATTTCTTTTCAAGTTTTGGGTCAGCCAAAGGAAACCAGGAGCTCTAAACTCTGATTTTCCACTGTTTATTTTTCTGAGTTCAGAATGGAGACTATTCTCCGGTCTATATTTTAAAACCTGACTGGTGATTACTGGCGTCTACTATTACAAGCAAAAGTTGAGACAGCATAAAAAGGCCTGATTTTCAGAGGCTAATTCCCAAGGTCTGCTGAAGTTTCAGCTCTCTAGGTCTCTCAGCTTGGGCACCCAAAACAGATGCAGCCAAATGTAGGCCCATATGTTTGAGCATGTTGCACCACTATATATGCACTCCCTGGCACTGTTGAAAGGCATACATTCCCTGCAACTCTCCTACGCTCCTCCCTCTGTTCTGCTCCATTTAGGTCTGTGCACATAATCTAGATTTCAGGTAACCCAAATGAAAAAGTGATTTTTGCTCCAGTAGCTGAAAAATTAGGTGATCAAGATGGGAGCCTACACAGTCGCCCAGCTTTCAGTATGTGAATTCCTTCTGCATACCATAGTCAGTTATCTGCAAAGGGCACTGAAAAAGCAAAAATGATATTTTGCAAAACAGGAGTTGTATAAGCAGTAATAACAAAATACTTGGTATACCTATTTCCACATTTTCCTGCACTCAGATCTTCTTTCACTGAATGCAACTCTGTAACTCACCTGAGCTATAAAGATAACAAAGCAAAATTATCACTGTAACTTTAGGAAATAGTTTCATATATTCTTGAATGACTTTTTAAAAAATAAAACAAAACCCATAGAACAGTGTCCAGCAGACAAACCTTTAGATATAGAAAAAGAATAACAGTAAAAATGCCCAAGAAATATGAAATTCTAAATGTAACAAGCAAATGGACTGTTATTCCCCTTTTCTAATCACATCTTCCAGACTTCTTTGCATCCTTTTTGCAGTTCTTATTTGTTATTTCAGGGGACAGTAACTCTGGTTCAATGAAGGGTATTATTTAAGAGGGCCAAAAATATTTTCTTTCTTGTGTTTCCCATCATGCAGTACATAATCATTAATCACATTCTAAAGAACAGAAAAAATATACAGTCATTTCATTTAATAGGGGATTAAATTTCACATCTTTATGGTCAGAAGGCTATTTTCTGTTATTCATAAGGCAGGCACAGGAAGCCAATTTAAGATGCAAATGGTGAGAGATTTAAAAAGCTACTCTAAAACTTTAGTTGAATATTTACTTTGCACCTGTTCTAATATCTATACGCACATATATGGATTAAAGGCAAGTGGAACATAAAAATCTTTGTTTCTTTTTATTTTATCTGGGAATTAGACTGCAGACACTGCTGCAAATAAAACTGTTGTGCTTCAAATATTTTCTTTATGGCTTAAAGCAATTTATTATTCAAATGTTCTTTTTATATAATAGAAAAATACGTAGTATAGACAGGCAGGTAACAAAATGATTTCTGAAGCTCATCAAAGGCATGACTTTCACAAGGCAATTACTGACTCTTATCAAAGTTAGGAATCTGCCTCAAGAAAGATCTGTTTTCAAGTTCCTGTGCCTAATTCCTCCTTGGAAGTGAGCCTTTTGCTCTCTCTGTGCAAGGGCAAGACATACAGCTTTAGAATTTACTTTCTGTTTGCAAGCAAGCTCAAACTTGTGGGCACATCACACAGCCTGTCGTGTTTAAGCCTCCTGACTCCACAGCAGCACTAACTGTAATTATATAGATAAGACATGTGCAGGGTACTATGCTGGCTTTCGACAGTCCACTCTTCCCTGCTAGGAAGAACTCTGCACAGCTTTGGAGCTCAGTCATCTTTTCTGTTGCCTTCTACCAATGACTGTGATGAATTTTATCAAAAACTGTATATTTGCTCCTACTTCTGATTCCACGTTCTACATTACTTTCTGCATTGTATTCACAAAGACAAAATGTTCCTAAATAGACATGCAGGATGCTGATGAAGGTAGCAAGTAGTTCGTTTTTTGCTAAGTCACATAGTAAGGTGGGAGAATAAACAATGAACCACTGTTTGACACCAGCATCTTTAAGAATCTGTTCATAAAAGCCCATTTTGTGAGTTGTGTTTGGCCTTGAACAAACAAGTAAGAAAGAATATAAATGGAGATAAAAGTAGATGTAAGAAAGTCAAAATCAGTTAAATCATTTGAACTCTAGCAGACATCTACAAAGAGAAGACAGGAGCATGGATCATATGTCCAAGATTAGGGCATTTGGGTGTGAGGCAGCCAGCAGGTTTTGAAGGTTGGATTCTGGAACTGCTCATACATACACACTGCCTGGCTTGGAAACACTCCTGCTGGGGGATTGACTCCTGATAACGCTTTGCATCTTTATGGTACAGCATGGAGTGGGTAAGTCTCTGGCTTTGATTTCTTGACAGAAATTCTAGAAGACCAGAATTAAAAGCCTGGAGCATCGAATTTTAAGTTAAATAGTGATTTAAGAAAGGTTATGCCATTTCTGCAGTTTAGAAGTATAAATGTAGGCTCTTAGATAAATTCTAGGATTGTGGAAGACATATAAACAAAATCTTCTGCTTGGTTTGGTAGTAATTATTTTCCCTCCTGTAAAAGGAAAATATGATTGATGTCTCTCTCATACAGGCTTTCTGCTTAGGGTTTCCACAGAATTTCTAAAATAGGTCCATATTGCAGACAAGGAAACTGAGGCACTGCATAGTGCAATAAATTGCCTAAAGTTCACTACAGGCAGTCTATCTGCAGACAGAAGACAGGCTTTTTGTCCCTTTCAGCTACTAGATACACCAGGCCAAGCCAGTGGTTACTCACTACTTTAAAGCAGTATTCCGGATGCCCTAAATAGCAAACCTTACTGCAGCCTTGATTTTGATTTAGTTATCAACAAATAATTTTGAAAGTTAATGATGACAAAAAATTAGTTGGAATTTTACATATCTTTTCAATAATGAAGGTAAAGTCTCTGACATTATTTGAATGTATTGTTTAGAGTCTGTAAATACTGGCAATGTCAACTTCAAGTTAGGAAATTCTGCTAAAGCACATGATCTAATTCAAAAAGAAATTAATGCAGGACACTGTATAGGAACTCAGACTAGGTGACCACAGTTTTCCTTTCTGGCTGCATAATCTATAAATACTGTGGATGTCTGGATATATTGAAATGTCATTTTTCCTTACAAGTAAGTATATATATTGAATGTTATATCTCGTTGTCTAGTGACAGACTTTATACTTCTGCTTAGTATGCTCTAATGTGGGAGAAGGTTTCTAAAATATTGTTGGAAAGTAATCCAAGCTGCGGCAGATTTTCCTTGCTTCATACTGAGAGCTTTAGGTGCCCTCTTTTGGCGTAGCGCAGCAATTGCAAGAAGGCTTTGTTACTCAAAACAACCTTTTGAGGAAGCACAAATATCCAAAATATTGGAATCCTTTAATGAATATTAAACAAATGCAATTCATCCACAGCAAAATAATTTTATTTCATATACTTTCGTATGAAGTCCTACAATACGGTGTACTTCAGTATTAGTAAGGCATATACATTCAGTTCATGCTTTGCCATTAAGTTCTCAAAGTGTTTGGTTTAATTGTGATACTTCAAGAAGTATTTAGCTTAAAGGCAGTATACCCGGAATGAAGCTATACAGGTAAAGCAGAATTATAATTCACAGAATATTTTCTGCTTAATTGAACATTATAGTTATGGCTTTCTGAGCCATGGGAATTCACTTAACACTAGCTAAACTCTACTTCCACCACCTACAACACAGTAAAAGGTCAAAATCATTTATTTCAAGATTATTCAGGTACAAATGTGGAGATTATATAAGTTTAGCTGATATCTCTGTGTTAGGCCATCTTCTGTATGTAGTATACTTCTATCCATGTTTCTGACTGTCTAGACCAGTAACAGTTTAGTCTCTGTTACTCACCTTGCTACTGGTTTTAGTTCCCTTCCTGATTTTAGTTTGTCTCCTTAACCTGTCTTATAAAGACAAAAGAATCTATCTTCTCATCTCTCCTTCTTCAGTTACATTTGCTATTATGAACTTTTGAAATCTATTCAGGGTTATTGCTAGGAGTTAACTCCAAATTTGTGCTGTGTGAAAGTGAATCTCAGATGTAGTTAACATAGTTAATGTCAGTTTTAAGTAATCTTTTTTGCCCATTAAGAAAATCAGTAGAAATTGATGATTTAAAGGCATCAGGAGGATAGTGTTTATTCTTTGAATTTTACCTTCCAATTAATGGGACATTGTAGGTGAAAGAAATAAAAGATATACACCAGGTAAGTGGTCAACAAATACAGCAAGAAACTACAGGGGAGAGCTTTACAAGTTTTGTACTGGGCCTTACTTGTTCTTCACAGATGTTTTCATATCTTTCTACACCAGTCAACCTGTTTCTTTGATCTTATCAGCAATGACCAAGAGATAAATTATTCTCCTCTTCCTTAGAAGATAGTTCTACTGAATCCAATTTCTGTTCCTGTGAGGAATCATCGAATCAAAGAATAGTTATGCTTGGAAATCAACTTAAGATCATTTAGTCCCAACCCCTCTGACATGGGCAGGGACACCTCCCACTAAATCATGTCACCCAAGGCTCCGTCCAAACTGGCCTTGAACACTGCCGTGATGGAACATTCACAACTTCCCCGGGCAACCCATTCCAGTGCCTCACTACCCTTACAGTAAAGAATGTCTCCCTCAGATCAAATCTAAACTTCCCCTCTTTAAGTTTGAACCCATTACCCCATGTCCTATCACTACAATCTCTAATGCACAATCCATCCCCAGCACCCCTGTAGGCCCCCTTCAGACACTGGAGGGCTATGAGGTCTCCACGCAGCCTTCTCTTCTCTAGGCTGAACAGACACAACTTTCTCATCTTCATACAGGAGGTGCTCCAGTCCCCTGATCATCCTCGTGTCCCTCCTCTGGATTTGTTCCAACAGTTCTGTATCCTTCTTAAGTTAAGAACACCAGAACTGCACACAATACTCCAAGTTGAGGTCTCGCAAGAGCAGAATAGAGGGGCAGGATCACCTCCCGCAATCTGCTGGTCACACTCTACTTGATGCAGCCCAGGATATGGTTGGCTTTCTGTGCTGCAAGTGCACACTGAAGCTGGCTCATATTCATTTTCTCATCGACCAACAGCCTCAAGTCCTTCTCTGCAGGGCTGCTCTGAATCTCTTCTCTGCCCAGCCTGCAGCCGTGCCTGGGATTGCTCCCACCCACGTGCAGGACCTTGCACTTGGCATGGTTAAACTCCATCAGGTTGGCATCAGACCACCTCACAAGCCTGTCAAGGTCCCTCTGGATGGCATTCCTTCCCTCCAGCATGTCAACCAAACCACAGAGCTCGGTGTCATTGGCCAGCTGGCTGAGGATGTACTCAATCCCACTGTCCATGTCACTGACAAAGATGTTGAACAAAATCGGTCCCAACACCAATCCCTGAGGGACACCACTCATTACTGGTCCTCAGCTGGACATTGAGCCATTGACCACAACTCTTTGCGTGTGGCCACTCAGCCAGTTCTTTATCCACCGAGTGGTCCACCTATCAAATTGGTGACTCTCCATCTTAGAGACAAGGATGTCATGTGAGACAGTGTCAAACACTTTGCACAAGTCCAGCTAGGTGACATCAACTGCTCTACCCCTGTCCATCAGTTCCATAGCCCCATCATAGAAGGCCACCAGATTGGTCAGGCAGGAT
>JASSUY010034055.1:22734-37793 GCA_032466535.1 Forpus xanthops
TTATTCTTAAAAAAAAAAAAAAAAAAAAAATTATATTTTCATAGTGTCTGAAATAATTGAAGATTTTTTGTCCTGATATTTTGTTTCATCTTCTATCACTGCAGCTCTCAACCAGAAAAATATGCCTATTGGGCTGCATTTATTCTTCATCAATGAATGATCACCCTGAGGTTGGAATTCCTTTTTGTTTTCCCATCTCCATATTCCACTACAAGTCTGTGGACACTTCATACTTAAAACTTCCTGTGATTCATAATACAGACATTCCCCTTCCTTTCTCACCAATAGGACCTGAACAATATGTTTTGACATGTTCAACCCAATGCAAGAGAGGAGAGGAAGTCTCCATAAAGTCATTCGAATATTTATTTAGGTACTAGACAATCAAGATCAAGCAGCTTCAACACATTATAAAACTTGGACCTATCTACCCTACCAACAGGACAGTATGCCACTGGAAACCATAAGACGAGTGATTCTCAATCTTTCCTTATGAAGTTTTTCTTTGCATAGAGAAATTAAAAATGTGTGTCGTTAGTTTGAGATAGATTTTTTTAATTCATATGGGATAAAAGCAAAATCAATTAAAGTCCTTGAGGAAATTAATATTTGTTTCTTAGAAGTAGAAAGAAGCTGGGGAGGGCCCTGAGGGACAGGGTGCACTGAAAGGCACTGACATCTGGGCATACCCCCTACTAGCCTTTCCCCATCACCTAACTCTCTTGCAATTGCTACTTGCTGACTTATATAAATTCATTTCCAGGTAAATATGAGGTCCAAGGACTGTGTGACTGACAGAATTTGTGAACCTATCTCTGGGTTGTGAACTTATTTGCCCTCTGGCTATGACAAGCTAGGAATTACATGGGTTAGTACCACAGTACAGAAATCCCCTCCAGAATCTATGCTTAGTGTCTCAGTTGTCCAAAGAAGGGCATAGGTCACATTATTCTACAGAACAAAACATAATAAAGACAATAATATTTTTGCCATGTAAATCACCAGCTCCTGAGCTAAGAAGAAAATTTTAATCCCTAATTGCGTGCTGTCAGAAAGAAGTGTTTTTCCCAATCAAATATAATGCAAACAACAGTGACAAAATGATCCCACATCTAAAACTATAACCTACTGTCTCCTTTTTCTGACTTTGAAATGCTTTGAAAGACTTTGTCTTACACTTTTTTAGAAGCACAAAGCACATATTTGTCAAGAATATTTCTAGATTAGAGTTCAGGAGAGCCATAAATCTGCATTAGAAAACACATGCATTAGAAAAAAACTGCAGCTGAGGTTTGACTGTACACAATGCTCCCATGTTATACTTAGCAGATTATGCTGCAATACTTTTAAAAGGCAAAAATCAAACATAATCTAATCAAAACCAATTCAGCTGAACTTTCTGGAGGAAAGGATAGGCAGGGGATTCACTTGGATGAAACGTCCCTTTTTTGTAGGATTTTCAGAACTAGGGATGAAACATGGAGATGCTAGCAATCCAAAGCCTGTGGGTGCTTGGAAAAGCTGGTTTAATACCATTTAATAAGCACATTGATAACTTTGGAACCTAAATTCCCTTTTTGAAAGTGAGTTAGGCACTGTCAAGCTTAACTCTTCTAAAAATATGTCTCAACACCATAATTCCCCAGTTCTCATGCACATAACTAACGTGAATTAAGCATTTTATATTTTGAAGGGCAAAATTATAGCTAGCAGCAATTTTTTTTCTCCTGATATTCAAGCAAATAAAGAGACCACAAATCCTTCCTACAGACTCTGTTTCTACACCCAAATCTGAAGTTATTTCATCGTGGAGCTGGATGAGGGTAGTTCTTTTTCCTACCTTGCAATGTGAGCAAGGTCACTCCCATAGCTGCAGGCAGTTTGTAGCAGGCTTCTCAAAGATCATCAAAACCAAACCAGAAAATGCAAATGCTTTTTATGAAAATGTTTCTATTTAGAACAAGGGTAAGTATTGTAAACATTTCCACAGGAAGGGAATGCCAGAAAAGGAGGAAGGTGACAATACCTGTGTTTGCACCTCTTGCTAGCGAAGGAAAGGCAATTTTAGTTGTCCCACTCACTGCTCCCTCAGCCTCAACATGGAGCTGCTGTTGGGGAATTGCCTTTTAATTGTGCTTTTCCTTTGCAGCCAGAAATATCTTAAGTGCCTGAATTTCTCATAAGGATTTTCTACCAGAGAAATTCTAAACTCCCCCCCCAAAATCCCCACACATTTTCTAACATTCAGCAACCTGCTGAGTTTTCGAGCAGATGATTATGCATTTGAGCACAGACTTCCATTTTTGTACAGTGCTTTGCACCTCTAAATTCTGTAATTTGAAAGGGTCATTTCAGAGACTTTGGAATTTCCATCTGTGCCAAGTTTCTAACAACCTGTGATTCTGGAAAAAAAAAATAAAATCCAAAGGATGCCAACATTTAAGGATCAAGATCACTGAGGATCTACTTGAAACAGTAATATAAATATCTTGACTCTCAGAAACCAATCTGGTTCTGTGAATTCACATTTTATTTCCAGACAGTGCTAGGCACCTTGAAGAACAGAACTGTGCTCATCTAACCTGTTGATGGTCCCACATACGTTGTGGTAAACTAATATCAGCATTCAGACCTGAGTGTGGAAGACAGAAACTTAGGACTCAGTGCTTGCAAACTCAACATTCAAAGCACTAAGGTACTCCGGCATAAAAATACACAGCAATGTACTGTAAAACAAAAGAGAAAAAGTTTGTCAGTAGCATATTTAATCAATGAGCTGCTGTTGTATTGGAATTTAGTGATGCTTTCACCCTTTCTGACATTAAGCGCCTGCCGCGCTTGCTCTGTCTGATCTGAGCCTGTAATCTTTGCTGTTGCCATATTTCCAGCTGCTGATGAAATAGCCTGAGGGAGATTAGAAATATTTCTGAAATCCACAGCAGGATTTCTCAAAAGTGAACCAAAAAAGCTTTGAAAGAATTCTGCTGCAGAACCAAAAGCAAGAGGAAACGGGTGTAAAGACAGTCTGACAAGTGGGAAATGCTCAGAGAGGATTAAAATGGAGGGCAAATAATTGTCTAAAAAACAATCAAGTATGGACAAGATTCCATACACTGATGTAGGAAATACAAACAAAATAAAATCAATAAAAGCAAATATTTGTCCTTTATTGTCCAATTCTTTGCTGTGATCTGGATTAGGAAATACAGTGGTCACTTACAGTTATTTCAGTTGCAGAAAGTCACTTGTTGAAAGTACACAGCAAAATTTTTCTGTTTCGGGAGAAAGGCTGGAAGTTGAGAGAACAGAAATTGATGATTTCAGACTGACGGTTTCATGGTAAGAAGACAAATAGGAAGTCTTCTGCAGCAGCATGCTACCAGAAAATTGGGACATCCTTTCTCACAGAGTTTTGCTGATATTTTATTGCTGGTGACATTCCCGTGAACACCCTGGGTGCAAAAGATGGAGCACTGCACTACAAAGCCTCTCATGAAAAACAATCCCAACCAATGCTGATTTCGTTTAACGATAACAACAGCACAGGGAGAAACTGAGCAGAAACTCAGCATCTCCTTTGCCACACTTGACACTTTCTTGCCAAGAATAGTGCTCTAGAATTCTTTTTTTCCTCTTTCTGCTTCTGCTACCCCTGTAGAAGAAGATGACGGTCAGTATGCAGCAATAAGTACTATTTGCTAAAACCCAAAGAAGATACAACAAACCTGCTTGCAACAGCAGATATCTGGGAGCAATGATGTAGGGAGTTTCCTCCAGTGCTGCATTCCTGTAGATGGTCATAAAGTATTTGAAAAGGAAGCCTTAACATGTTTTATTTATTTTTATATTTACTTCAACAGAAGAAGTTTAAAATTCCAAGCATGGTAACTCTTTATCATGAAAACCTCAATAGAACAGGGGAAGAACTTGTCCCTCCTGAAAGATGTACATCACTGGTAGGTAAACGACAAGGCAGCACCTCAGATGGTTACTTGTGCAAAGGCAGAACGCTGCCAGTGCCACATGAACACAAAATGGATGACAAAGCACCCAGGATGCATCTACAGCACCTTCTCTGGAGCAGCTGGTCCTCACCCAGGGATATGCAGGTGGGCTCCTGCAGCAGAGACCATCTTGCTCTCGGGTGTGTTCTTATGCGGCACTGAGCAGCAGCAGCCTCACTTCACACCCAGGCTCTGTGGTTCTGTGTTGCAAACACAAATGAACAGCCACCAAACAGCACAAAACAGTTCTGCCATTTGTCATTCTGGAAACAGAACACGCTCTGCCCATGTTGCTCAGTGTCCACTCACTGGAACCATTTCTCAGCCTGAGGAATGTGTTGGGATCTGAATCATTGACCACCCTGAGCCTCCTCAGGTCAGCAAAGCATTCTAAAGGCAGTGTTTAGTTTTAACCTGCAAAGTGAGAGCTCTGCAGTGACGCTCAACCCTAAAAGTGACCATCAGCCTGACGCCTGCCCCATTATGAGCCATGTCACACATTAGCCCCAACCTCAACATGCCTGAAGGACATGGTGCACGTCCTACAGGCCAAGGGCTGCACCTCAGCGGGGTGGCCCCACACCACCCCTGCCAGACTACATTTGAAATGCACCTATTTTCACTGATACCTGTGTGGTTCTGTCTTTCTCTGTGTGCTCTGCCATTCCCAAAGGGCCACTCACCCATACGCCTAGCCTGGCACCAGTGGGAGGGACGTGCCAGATTCCCGTTTTTCCTACTCGTATACCCATGCTGCTTTCTGCCTCCTGTTTCTTGCCCGGGAGGAGAGGATTTTAAGCAATGCCTGCTTTACCTACACAGCCACAAATGGGGGTCAGTGCAGGCACCTGCAAAGTTTGCCTGGAGACTTCTATGCCCTCCTGCTTCAACTTTCTTCACAACTGCCAGGTCTCCCTTATTTTCTGCGTTTATACAATCGTAGAATCCCAGACTGGTTTGGGTTGTAAGAAACCTCAAAGCTCATCCAGTTCCAACCCCCTGCCACAGGCAGGGGCACCTTCAACCAGATTAGGTTGTTCCAAGCCCCGTCCAACCTGGCCTTGAACACTGCCAGGGATAGGGCAGCTACAGCTTCTCAGGGCAGCCTGTGTCAGCACCTAACCACTCTCACAGGGAAGAACTTCTGCTTAGAGCTCATCTCAGCCTCCCCTCTGTCAGTTTAAAGCCATTAATAAAGGGAAAAAGCCATTACTAAAAGGAAGGGAAAAGAAGTGCACTGATCTGGATGTGGCAGGGGCATCGGGCTCCCATCCAACACTGAGGGCAGTTCTGCCTCGTGAAGAGTGCAGGGCTGTCTCTTGACGATTAAAGATGATGGACAAGATTATCAGGTCTCCCTGCCTGCTTAGTATGCCAATTGAATACTTGCCTATACCACCACAAAGAGCTTAAACAAACCCTGAAGTGGATCAAGCAGCTAAAAAAAGGGAAACTTCCTAAATTTCACGATGGAATAAATTAAACAGCTTTAAAAAATATAGATAAGAATCTGAAAGTGGCCATATAGGTCCTTAATTGTACCATCTCCAGGTTGTTCGTGTGCCTGACCCAAGTCCTTTAACATCTAGTAATCAGAAACTTTTAGCACTTTTTCTCTCATGTCATAAATTTTAGTAGTCATGCTTAAAACTGCCATTTTGTTTCTGATGCAGATATATATATATTTAAGTATGGAAAAATAGAAGCATGATATAGAGTAAGTATCTAACTGGCACTTCAGAAATAGCCCCTTCATTAGTTTCCTTAGGATGATATCAATTACCTAAGAAATAGCACTATAAAATAGAAATGCAAGTCACTGGAAGATTTGAGTTCTGGCACGTCTGTTTCCACTTAGAAAAAGCCAGAACAAATTTCCCAGAATGTTTAATGTCAGTACTTATAGTTCTCCTTTCACAACAGCAGGAGAAAAGAATTGTCTAATGACCAAAAATGACATCTGTGAAACAAATCTGTGCTAAAAAGGATGAAAAGAACATCTAGCATAATTTATTCACAGAAATGCCCTTAATAGACTGAATTTACACCATAAAACCCCTTTTCTACCCAGTCTGTATAATGAAGAAAAATATGTTATTGATACCGGTATTAAACTGGCTTTGTGTGGTATGTAAATCAGACTCATGCTATGTGCAGCAGATGGACACATTTCTGCTATGTGCTAGGGACTATACCAGCCATCTGACAAAGTCTTATCAGCACATTCATTCCTGCCACCTAACTTTCATTTCAGGGCATCGCTAAGATCAGTAGCTGAGATTTAAAAGGTTGAGAAAGCACCAGAACACTGTTTTGTTACGCAGCCTATCTCAGATGGCCCTGGTGCTGCAGGCAGAGAGCAACAGAGTGGATTCAGCAGCAGTAGCCATCTTCCCAGCACAGCATTAGGGATTTCACTGGAGGAGGCATGCAGTAGACTCACCCAAATTAACATTTTCACCATTATTGACACTACAAGATTTATTACTCCCTGTTCAATTTTAAAAGATTCCCTGGGGAAATTGTAAAGGGTGCTTGCTGTATTAGTTGTTATTGAGTTGGAACATTTGACAGCTTGTGGCGAATGTCTGAATAACAAAATCTTTGCTAGAAAGAGATCAAGAGACCCCCGGTGACTGATACGAATGACACTGATTTGATTTTACCATGATGCATTTAGTTTCCATTGTTAGAAGAATACAGCAGATTAATTTATAGAATGAATAGCAACTATATGAGCTGGATACACAAAAGAGTCTGACTAGGACTGTGACAGAACCTGGAGCCCTACAGTGCACACAGCTCTCACTCCCCCAGTAAGCAATGGTTACTATACAGAGCTGGATTGCTGTGGGGAAGAAGCACCAGGTCTGACTCCTGTCACTTCTATGCTTGATATTCACAGAACCATTTCATTAATCTGTTAGAGGGGCTGTGAGGTGGGCAAAGAAGGAAAGATGGGGGATGAACATTTCTACCATTTAAAGCTCTTGAACTTCCAGCATAAATATAGAGAATCTGTGAAACATTCTTGCATAAGCAGGATGTTGAAATAATAGGGGCGCTCCAGCAAACACTAACACAGAGTGAATTAGAGTCAGGCAGTCATGCAGGCGAAGAGGTATTCTTGGTGTTAAAACACAAAACAGGAGGGTGGCTAACAAATAACAAAACAAGTTTAAGCACTGATAAGATTGGAACTATTTCTTTTGAGGGATTAGGAGAAAAACAGAATTAAGGAAAGTGGAGACAGGAAATACTATGTTTAATGAATTCACCCAGACAGTGGAGCATTTATAGAACTATGCACAAACACGATGGCTTCCTCAACTATGCCAATAAGCAGAACTTTCAGAAAAGCAGAAGTACATCAAGTTTACATTAGTGCATCACCAGCAGCATTTGCCAATTGCTATAACCCCCAAGCTCCCCATTTTAGGTTCAGGCCATAGTCATTTTGCTGCTGTCAAAATGGCTTTCACTTTCCAAAGAAAGGGTTGTTGAATATTTCTGTTGCACCAAGAAACAGGAGGTTGTAGAGGGACATAATGAACTCCGAGAGGGTTGAAGTCAACTTACCTGAAGCTTGAACTAAAAGCTGAACATTTTTTAAAAGGTCTTCAAATACGCCCTTAAAAAAGGCTTCCAAAAGTCAGGGGTGTTTCAAATACAGATGAAGCCTTTGCTGGATGGGCAACAGCTAAACATACTCTTAGACTGAGAACTGCACTAAGACATCTTTCTGCTGTGGCTCCAGAGGTTCCCTAGCCCCATCTAGTTATTTTCCACCTCCTATCCACCCACAAACATAGTGGCAAACCTACAATTCCAACTTGCAACCACTGAGAACCTGAAAAATTACCATGTGAAGCAAGCAAAGGGGTTTTGATCAGTTTGTGAGCATTTGGGGGCATGTCATATCCGAACTGCTGAATTCTAGAGCTCATTCCAGGCTTAATATGAATCGATCATTAACCCCACATCTGTGCTACATCCTGCGCTTTGGCAAAGGACTGTGCCAGGAAAATATTCAGATTATACAAACTAAGGGAAGCCTGGAATCTGTTTCTCTCAGCACACCAAGGTTACTCAGCAGGAAGAGTGCTCGTCCCACTGATTTTCTACCCATTTACACTTTGCTGCGGCTGTAATTATACTTAACCCTCTCTGTGTTACGTATGCTATCTCTTCGTTACATATGCTACTGTAATTTTCTGTACTGAATTTAAGTCATTCATAATTCACTTCTGCCTAACAGAAAGCTTTATGCCTGTGGGGCTGGAACACACAGTTGGGTTTCAAATATGCCAGATGAATGCCCAAACAGGAGAATTACAGTCAGTTTCCTTAAGTTTGACTATGTTGCCAACAAGTCTATAGAACAAAATTGTTTTAATGGCAAGAGATTCCATGGGGCAGGAGACATTCACAAACAGTAGCTCTAATCAACCATTTCTGGTTATCTTAAGTGATATTAGATGTTAGAAATTCTTCCCTGTGAGGATGGCAAGGCACTGGCACAGGTTGCCCAGAGAAGCTGTGGCTGCCCCATCCCTGATAGTGTTCAAGGCCAGGTTGGATGGGGCTTAAAGCAACCTGGTCTAGTGGAAAGTGTCCCTGCTCATGGCAGGGGTTTGTAACTGGATGAGCTGTAAGGTTCCTTACAACCTAAACCAGTCTGGGATTCTATGATTCTATGATGTGGCATTTCTCCATTGCCAGGTTAATATTCTCATTGACCTACACAAATAGCTTGTGCTAATTTTCTCTTGCTTTGACCAGAATGAGAAAAATCCTTTTTATACAACAAAAAGAGTCTCAAGAACAGAAAGCTTCTTACTAAAAGTATCAACTTCAAATGATTAACATTAGCTCTTCAAAATCAGCACTGGACTCTCAGTTTGAAATGAATGTCTGCTGTTCCAGGTGTGAACCCAAAAGAGTTAGTAAATGTGAATCTCTAAATGGTGGCTTAAACAGGCAGAAAAATTATTGCCTGGTGCTTCCCATATCAAGCTTTGCACATCTTCCTAACTAGTCTGCTTACAGAAGGAGTAATTCAAGGGAGCAACATGAGGGTCTGCAGTGTGATTCCACTCCTTACACAATACAGTACGCTGTGAAAGCCAGAGACAAGGCAGGAATACTTCCTGAAAAGCATTTCACAATGAAGGAAGGGAAGAGCACACTTCTTCACATTAAACCAAATCAAAATACCATGTTTAAGAAACCAGCAACAGATGATTAAAACTAGCAAACCAGATGATCATATTGTGATGAGCTACAGCTATGAGTATCATAGCACAAGAATCCTGCAACCAAGGAGCAACACGTAGGATCAGCCTCACTGAAAGAATGATTGATTGCAAGCAAAGAAGAAACAAATTACACAGGATAGCTTTTTCTGGGGACAATGTCCTTTTTTTCTGTTCTTTAAACTCCAGACAAAGCCTCTGGGAATGTAAGATGCCAATTTTAAAGAAGTGAGAATTATTTCTAACCTGTCATACCAAACCCTTACATAAAAACATTTCTCTTCACTGTGTAATGCCTAAAGATCCTCTCACTTATATTTGTTTTCCGGTTGATTCTCCTCATCTAAGAAAGACACGGTACTATGGAAAAATGAATGCTTCTGAAAAGCTTTTTCTCTTTTTCAATGACATTATAACAGTAACAAAAGTCTTGAACCATTAACTTTAGTGCAAATTTTGTCTGAAAATAGGCAAACTGAACATTTCAGGATTAGGTCCATAGAATGACACCAGAATTAGATTCAGAGACATAAATATTTATTCGCCATGAATGATATCATAATACTTCCACAGAGACCACACTGGGAACAATGGATTACACAGGATCAGCAACAGCCCACAGTAGTCTGAGGATGAAACACTTTATATATTCAAATATTAAATGTCAAATACTTGCAGACAAAGAGATAAGGACACATTCACAGGTCACAGAAAATACCTGCAGTGCCCCACGAGTAACTGCTGGATATCAGGAGATGCTGTGACAGCGCCTATCTCCTGAACCAACAACCTCTGTTGCAGACAGCAAGGAATCTAGTTTTCCTAGGGAGGAAAAGGGAGGAGATGTGACTGTGCAGGAAAAACAGAAGGCCACCCATGGAAGCAGGAAATCTCCTGTAATGTTCCCATAGCCTCATTTCCTTCTAAGGGAAAAGCATTGAAACTCTGAGAAAAGGAAGAGATATTCTGAGCTGGCTGGGAAAAGAATGATAAATGAACCTGAGGGTAGGAGGGAATGGAAGAAAGAGGGATATCAGAATTTATATTGGGTGGAAAGGAAAGGCTCTGAGGTGGGTCAGAAGAGCCAGGTAGCACCAGCAGGACAAGAAGAGAGAACAGAGGTGGAGAATGCAATGGTTGTGGGAAGCTTAGCCAGAGGAATCTTTGGTAACAAAAAAGTTTGTGAATCACTGATACAAAAAACTGTGCATGACATGGCAATAAAGCGACATGAATTATTATTCATATTGCACATAATTTTCACTCTGTGTTGAAGCATGAGACTGTAACAGGGAAAGAACTAAATAAGAGCTGTAAAGTGTGAAAGAAAGGTGAGAGGGGAGAATGTGGATTTTTTGGGTTATGTGTTTTTCATTCAGAGAGGAAAACGAGAAAAGCAATTACAAAAATAGAAAGTCTCCATTAAAAAAGAGTACCTTCTGAACTAATATATTGTTTTTCTTACCTATTCCTTCTCCCAACTATATTTTCAACACCTAAATCTGTATTTTAGACTGCATATGCCTAATGACCCCTAGCTATTGAGTACAACTTTCACATACAAGAATCAACACCCTGCCAACTCTGGTGTCTAAAACTCACTCAATCTCAGTACTGGGAGATTTCTACATGTGCCTCTTGCCATTAAAAGAAAGGCCTTACTTCTACTCATGTCCATAGCATAGCACGTCAACTGGAAGGTGGTCTGGAAGTGAAGCTCCTAAAGGACAAGGCTGACTAGACCACGCCAAGACAGTGCCTTTTGAATTAGCAAGAGTGAACAGTTAAAAAAGAATTAGCAGGAGAATAGGTTAGGGGTTTGTACCTGGGAGCCATGAAATTGTACATGAGGTAGATCAGGTTTTAGAATAACCTAGGTTGGTACGAGACGGGAGAGATCAAAGTACAAACTTAAGTAGGAGAGAAAAACTAAGCTAAGGGCAGGTTACTCCGGCAGGAGTTAAATACAACATTATTATGGACAGTGACACTTAAGGGCATTGTGAATCCCCTACCTCCTTGTGATTCCTGCTGGTTACTTGGTATTTTGAAACAGCAAAACGGGGCTTCAGCCAAGCCATTTGTTTGGATTTGGCTCAGATAGGTCTATACCCTGCTGAACCAACTGATTTCAATGGAAAATTGATAGTAGCTTGAAACTTATCACTGGAAATTAGTTGTTGCACAAAGCTAAGCTCACTTGGCCAAGTTCACCACAGGTGTAATAAAGCCAAGAAAAGTATCTGGCATAGTTTTCATACAGCTCACCCAGGTCCCTATTTCCTGACACAGCCTTTCTCTGCCAGCTAACTTCTGAGATGTACAGTATGAAACATGGTGTAATGTTCCTCTTGTTAGTAATTTTAGCATTGAAAACTAAGACGAGAGATTAGCATTGGACTGTTTTGATCAAAAATAATGATGAATAGTGACAAGGGAACTGTTCTGGAAGAGCGGCTGATGGCAACATTTATCCCATCACTGTCTGGACCTGGATTTTATCTGAATTAAAATCAGTGGTGAAAGGGTCAGCATTAGGAATCCACACAGGGAAAGTTTCCTATTTAGCTTCTCCCACGGCATGAAATCACAGAGGCTATACTCCATTAACCACAGAATCAAGATGGGGAACATAACTGTGTCTCAGAGTTTCTTATGAAAGAAAAGCTATAAAAAGGATCACATCATATCATGTCCCAGCTCTAAAAACAATGAATGACACCAACCACAGGGAGACATGTGAAACAGGTTTCTTGAAATGTAAAAGAAGGGCTCACGAGGCAGCATGGGACACTGACTGTTTCAAGAAAGGACTATATGAAAGCTGTTGGTCTTTGGAGGAGGAAGCTCTCTTGGATGATTTACCTAGATCTACCATCGCAGAAGAATACTAATAATCAATTCTCCACTGTCTGATAACACTGCTAAAAAGATTAGTGTTAAGTTGATTAAAGCAAGTGCTGCAACTGCTCTTGACCCTGAAAACGTATGCAATTGTGCTGAATCAGAGCCTATGATCCCCCATTTAGCAGAAGAGCATGACTGAATTCAGAACAAAGATTATCAGACGTCTGGTTAAGAAGCATTGTAACAAAAGAAGAAGAAGAGATTAAAGACAAGTTTTGGGACATGCAGATAGAAAAACAATGATGGACATTGGCACTTTTTAAGGGCCATAGTATAAAGATACTAAATGATACAGGGACAGTCAGAAATGCCATTTAGCCATAGCATGGATGCTCATAAGTGCAAGGTAAAGAGAAATGCTCTGCCTGTTTCAGCTTTCAATTCATCATGAGTGGAAATGTGTGTGAAGGACATCAATTTCACAAACAGAGATGGAGGGATGAAGCTTAATAACTTCATTACTTTGTCAAAATACAAAGGAAATGAAATAAAAAAAAAAAGCAGCTGCAAGGCATGGCAAAGTCACCTGATACAGATGCAGCCTCACTGGCTAATGATTGATAAGGGCAGAGATTACTGGCAGCTTTAAAAAATTTCATTCTATTTTAATTCTCCATATGTCAGACCCAGGAAAATTAAATCACATCAGAAGCCACAGACCTATTACTGAAAGGCCAATTTTTATGCAAATTTTCCTCAGTAATTTTAATGGAGAGATTAACTAAAGCCTACTCCATTAAACTGAGTCAGACAGGTTTTAGGAGACAATCAGGAAGAAACGGACCAAGAACTGTTGCACTCACAGATACAGAACAATGTTTTTCTTCTGTTTCCAAAGATTGCTTGCAAATCAATGATCTTGATATTCATAGCAGTGATTTCATTCAAGACTTCTATCAAAATGTGCAGGAGTGCTTTGAACTGAAAAAATGAAGCAGCATCACTTGTGTTAACTAATGCAGGGATGAATTCAGGACAGCCAGTGTCACTCCTCCTGTGCACACTGTCACTCCTCTACTGTACCCATTAGAACTGACACGGCAGGGCACCACTATGCCTGCACATCCTGATGCTGCAACTTCTCAATCACCCACAGAAGGGCACAAAGGCAAATATTACGTTTATGTACCAGACCACACAGATATCACTCCTTATCCTTTACATAGAGAGGGCTATCAATGAATGTCTGTGTGCTCATCTTTAATGTTGGCTGTTTCAAGCAACTGAAAGGCATGCTACTATCTTAACATACTGACTTACCTGGAGACTAAACCGAAAAGAAAGCATCCAGAGCTATATATTGTATGCTCATTCATAGGAAAAGTAATAAATTCAACAATCTGGAAAAATCTTCACAATTAATACAATAAGAATTGAGGATTTCAGAAATTATCCAGTTAGTAACTGCTGGATAAGTAACTCCTGTGGTATCTTCTTGCCTTGTTTCATTTGAAATGAAGTTTGAAACAGCACAACTTTTACAATGAGGGAAGCAAGAAATGTCAAATGAAACTCTTCTCATACATAATGCACTTGAATGGATATCCAAGAGGGCATAGTTAGAAGGCACAAAGAGTTTGTATCCTGATAAGCAAGACAATTTACAATTCGTAAGAAGAACTAGATGACAGACAAGAGCAACCACCTCAAGAAAGGAGATTTGACTTTGATTAGAGGTGCAGAGCTCCTCTTACGAGTTCAGCAGTTTGACAGGAAGGAGAATAAACATTCTGAAAAGGAGCCACTAAAATGTGTTCAAATGGCAGATTTGCTCCACAAATATTACACAGTTATATGCTGGACTATTTGTGTTACCTTTTGTCTTTCCCACCTGTAGCCAGAGGTAAACACAAAAAAAGGAATTCTATTGTTGGTAGTGGTGGGTCTTTGTGAAACCAGATGAAATGAAGTGGCACCTTGCATTCTGAGGGCTTTTATCTATTCCTCTGAAGTTGTAAATATACTTTCCAGCCAATGAAAGTTTTCATTTGATATTTCTTTTTTCTTATTTATTGCTTCTGCTCATTTTCACTCTGTTACTCAAAGGTTCTGCTTTTTCCTGTTTAGAATATGTGCATAAATTATTAAGTTATACCGATTTCACCCTCCTATTCATACATCTCATCTTACTTTTAAAGTATTGTTTTTCAGTTACATCTTTTCTGCTTAAATTTGTCCCTTTGTTTTTACCTGATCCTTCAGATTGTGTAGGCTGAGGCTGAGGGTCCTCATGCATTTCCCAGTTCATGATGCTCCAGGATGCTCCTCATGCCCACAGGGCTCACACAAGTCATCCTTGTGTCCAGATCACCTTCTCCTGGAATGGATGGGCAGATGGGGCAGCTGTGACAAGCCCGCACAAGGGTTCCCTGCATAGGGAGATAAGCATGGCATTATTCAGATAGGATCTGGGATAGGATACACCAGGACTAAAGACTGGAGAAAGGCTGTGTCCTGGGTTCAACAGTAGTAGTCATTTTTCTCCTTCTTAGTAGCTGGTGCAGTGCTGTGGTTTTGACTTTCAGCCTGGAAACAACACTGATAACACTGATGTTTTTAGTTGTTGCTGAGTAGTGTTTACTCTGACCAAGGACCTTCTGAGTCTCATGCTCTGCCAGGGAGGAGGAGAAGCTGGAAGGAAGCATAGACAGGACACCTGACTCAAACTGACCAAAGAGGTATTCCATACCACAGCACGTCATGCCCAGTATAGAAAGTGGGGGCAGTTATATGGAAGGGCTAGGCCACTGCTCAGTCGGGCTGGGTATTGGTCGGCAGGTAGTGAGAGGCTGTGTTTTCTTCCTTTGTTATTTCCTTTATCATTATTATCATTGGTGGTAGCAGCAGTGGTTTGTGTTATACCTTAGTTACTGGACTGTTCTTATCTCAACCT
>JASSUY010034055.1:41513-67813 GCA_032466535.1 Forpus xanthops
TGATGGGGTGCACTGCGTAGTCAAGCTTGGTATCAGGTGATGGGGGGGGGGCACTGCGTGGCGTGGCTAGGTATCAGGTGAAGATCTGTTGTATTCTTTTTCCTTGTATTTTCTCTTCTATTATTATTGGTGGTAGCAGTAGTGATTCGTGTTATACCTTAGTTACTAAATTGTTCTTATCTCAACCTGTGGGAGTTGCATTCTTTGGATTATCCTTCCCATTTCCACGGGACTGGGAAAGAAAGAGGGGGGAGTGAGTGAGCAGAACTGTTTGAGGGCCTCAGGCCACGACAGCTGTCCATTCATTCACCAGTATGGGAAGAGGTGTCTGGTTTTGGTTTTTGGCTGTCTACAGTATGGGTAGAAAATTCAGAGTTGTGGGAGTTTTTTAAACTCACATAGCTCTCCTTCTTAATGTACATCAAAGAATATTGTCAGTTCACTCCAGAAGTTCATTAGGCTGTGCGTACCATAACCTAGAGACCCTTCTGGGCCAGAAGAGAGATCTAAATCCTCTTGCTCCTAAAATTTTCAGTGTGGAATTTGTGGATGAAGAAGACATTGAAAATAAAGAAATCATTTTCTAGTAAATGTTGTGTGAGAGAGGAAAATAAGAAAATGCATGTATTTCAAACAAAATTACCTATAGCTTTTATCAAAACATAGGAACAGAGGCTGGACTGTCTTCACTTTCATACAAATAGAGTAAAGCCTGGGAGGAAAGACAGCATGTAATTATGAAAAAGGCAGAAAGAACAAGGCAGCTTGCTGATATGTCTAGTTCAGAGACAATGACATTGAGAGTGCACCCACATTTCAGGTTGACGCCATTCTAAATAAAACTTACTAAAGCTCTGAACAACTTGATGAAACTTGAAAGTCAGATTCACCTTTGAAGCTGGTCCTGCCCTAAGTGAGTGCTACCTACACAAAACTGAATTATTTGATATCCCGTCAACCCTAACTAATTTTATGATTGTGTGAAGATAAAACACCCTGCTGAGATACTTTCAGACTCCATTTGGTAGATGTACAGTGCCCACTTTGATATGTCTAATGCATTCAACTCAGGCTGTAGTTCCTTAAGAGTCCTTCTTAACACGCACGCTGCAGACAAATCCATTAATTCATCCATTTGCAGCAGCTCTCTCTTTATGTCAAACTGCATCACCTCATACTTCTATGAAGCTGCTTACTCAGGTCTCTTTTCATTCTAGGCTCTGTTAGCTAAATGCTCATTTCTTGTTGAAATGGTAGTTGCTCGACTATTTCTCTTAGTGATGGATCATGGACCCAAGCTTATTAAACTACCCAAGAAATAATATTAACTAGACCAAGTACTTTGTTACTCTGATACTCATTCTGTGGTTACATGCATGATACTACTCTTTATCACCTTCCAGATATATTAGTCAATTGTCTACTGGCTCTGGGTCATTTAACAGGGTACACAGCTGTGCTCAATAGACACGCATGCATACACAGGGAATTTTATGCAGGACAACTTATTGTCTATCCAAAAGAGCACTACTGAGTTGTCTTATCTCCTTCTGCTTTAGTTTTATACTTAGGTAAGCTGCAAAAAAATAAAATCAAGATTTAGATAGCAACTTTATACAAAAGAAAATAAGGTAGAAACTATCAGCTATCTCTAAGCTCTCTCAGTAACAGGAAAAGATTTGGGAGGAAAATAGGGTTCTAAGCATTAGGAAAAAGCAGTATTTTGTCATTGTTGCCATGGACACCTGTAATGTCTAAAACCTACTGATTTGATTTACAACTCTTCTAGCCCCTATGCAAGGAAAGTCAAGTTGTACTTGGGCTGGAATTTCCTTAGCTTCACTGCTCTTGACAAATTTCTCGTTGCAGTTGAAGAGATTAAATGAAACTTCAGGTTTCAACCCCACAAAGGGCTAAAAATAATGGGGAGGAGAGGGAAGGGATAGATAAATGGGAAGCGAAGCTCTTCAGAAAATTATGGGTAGGTTACTTACAAAATGAGCTATTCTGGAGGAAAAAAGGGAGTACACAGAAGTAATTATAGCAGTGAAACAGAAGCAGCCTGTCCTGCTAGAGGACTTTAATAAAAAAATATTTCCCGCATCAATCTAAAAAGTGGTAAGTTTAGGAAGAGCTATCTGTATAGCAGCAGTATGTTTCTGAACGCCTCCCTTTTCTTCATATTCCATTTCATAAGACCTAAAACCTGTTTATCTGTGATTAAGTCAGTCTTGTTTCACACAGCCCAGCTCACAATCCTTCAAAATCCAACAAGATAAGCAGTGCACTTTAAGGCGTTATTTTTAATTTACATATATTTACATATTCAGTACATTTTATTTTTGACAGTAGTTAAGCTTTCTCTTCAGGTTTCTATCGTCTAATTGTAGGCATCAATTCTTAAAGTCTCTTGCTGTGCATTCATCTGCTGAATCAAAGTTCTAATTCAGAATCATAGAATCATAGAATAGTTAGGGCTGGAAAGGACCTTAAGATCATCTAGGTCTAAACACCTACCCTGGGCAGGAACATCTCACATTAAACCATGCCATCCAAAGCTATGTTTAACCTGACCTTGAACACTACCGGGGATAGAACATTCACAGCTTCCCTGGGCAGCCCATTCCAGTGCCTCACCAACCTTACAGGAAGGAGGCTCTTCTTTATATCCAATCTAAACTTCCCCTGTTTAAGTTTTAACCCATTGCCCCTTGTCTTATCAGCACAGTTGCTAAAGAAGAGTCCCTCTCCAGAATCCCTATAGGCCCCCTTCAGATACTGGAAGGTTGCCAGAAGTTCTCTGCACAGACTTCTCTTCTCCAGGCTGAACAGCCCTAACTTTCTCAAGCTATCTTCATATGGGAGGTGCTCCAGTTCCCCGATCATCCTCACAGCCATCTCTGAACTTGTTCTAACAGTTCCATGTACTTTTTATGTTGAGGACACCAGAACTGCACACAGTACTCCAAATGAGGTCTCACAAGAGCAGAGTACAGGGGCAGGATAACCACCTTTGATCTGCTTGTCACGTTCCTTTTGACGCAGACCAGGACATGGGTGGCTTTCTGGCCTGAAAGTGCACACTGCTGGCTCATATTCATTTTCTTATCAACAAACATGGAACTGATGGAAAGGGGTTGATGTCATAGACCTGGACCTGTGCAAAGTATTTGATACTGTCTCACATAACATCCTGGTCTCTAAGTTGGAGAGTCATCAATTTGATAGGTGGAATACTCGGTGTATAAAGAACTGGCTGGATGGCCATATGCAAAGAGTTGTGCTCAATGACTCAAAGTCCAGCTGGAGATCAGTAACGATTGGTTTTCCTCAGGGATAAATGTTGGGACCAGTTTTGTTCAACATCATTGTCAGTGACATAGACAGTGGAATTGAGTGTGTCCTAAGCAAGATTGTTGACAACGCCGAGCTCTGTGGCTTGATTAATACGTTGGAGGGAAGGAATGTCATCCACAGGGACCTTGATAAGCTTGTGAGGTGGGCTGATGCCAACCTGTTAGAGTTTAACCATGTTAAGTGCAAGGTCCTACACCTGGGTCAGAGCAATCCCATGCACAGCTAAAGGCTGGGCGGAGATGAGATTCAGAGCAGTGCTGAGGAGAAGGACTTGGGGGTGTTGGTTGATGAGAGAATGAACATGAGCCGGCAGTGTGCGCTTGCAGCCCAGAAAGCCAACCATATCCTGGGCTGCATCAAAAGGATTGTGACCAGCAGGTCATGGTTGGTGATTCTGCCCCTCTATTCTGCTCTTGTGAAACCTCACTTGGAATGTTGTGCGCAGTTCTGGTGTCCTCAACATGAAAAGGACATGGAACTGTTGGAAAAACGTCCAGAGGGCTGCTAGGATGATCGGGGGACTGGAGCACCTCCCCTATGAAGATAGGATGAGAAAGTTGGGGCTGTTCAGCCTGGAGAAGAGAAGGCTGTGAGGAGACCTCGTAGCGACCTTCCAATATCTGAAGAGGGCCTATAGGGATGCTGGGGAGGGTCTCTTCATTAGGAACTGTAGTGAGAGGACAAGGAGTAACGGGTTCAAACTTAAACAGGGGAAGTTTAGATTGGATCTGAGGAAGAAATTCTTTACTGTGAGGGTGGTGAGGCACTGGAATGAGTTTCCCAGGGAAGTTGTGAATGCTCCATCATTGGCAGTGTTCAAGGCTGGATTGGGCATAGCCTTGGGTGGCATGGTTTAGTGGGAGGTGTCCCTGCTCATGGCAGGGGGGTTGGAACTAGATGATCTTACGGTCCTTTCCAACCCTAACTATTCTATGATTCTATGATTTGGGAAGCAGCAACAGTTGCTTTTGCGATGCAGCCCACGTGTGCTGAAGTCTCACAGCAAAGTGACCATCCATGGGGCTGTGCAGCTATCAGAGGAGAAAGAGCAGTCTGAAGAGTCTGGGCAGGGGATACACCACTTCTCTTGCTCCTGCAGCTGTTTCAGACTCATATTTTGCTACTTCTAACTTTGTACTCACAGTCTGATTTGAAAACTTTCTGAAATTTTGAATATAGATACATATATACACTTTTTTAAACAAAAGGAGTGTACACAATACACGTATCCTCAATAGCAGAAAGCTGCTGCACCTGCTAAGACTGTGGCATGGATATATGTTATGTGCAGCATAGGGAATCCAGAAAGCATACTTACAGGTAGGTCCTCAAGTGGTAAATGCACAGGCTGTATATATTAGAGTCCTTCCCTGGAAGGGAATTTTTCAGAGCACCTAACTGATAGACACAAAAGCTGCATTTACCACATAATTTAGGACTCATGGTCGTATTTTCAAAGATGCTTCAGTGCCAAAAGGTTTAGGCAGTGCTCTCTACCAGGACTTTCAAAAGCTGTGAGCTCAGGTTGTAAGTTGTGAGCTGTTTTGAACAGGTCTTGGACTACATGCCTGAGGCAGTGATGGACACAGAGTTATCTGAAATCTGACCCTCCAATCCCACCAATTTTCTGTGTTTAAACATTATTTTTAAAATATGAAAGACTGTAAAGCAGATTCATGCTTTTGAAAAAGCCCGTCAATGGAAAGAAAGACTTTATAAGGGCTACAAACTACCTGCTCTCCTTTAGCACAAAAGATTACACTTCATTACTGAATATCCTAAGTGCAATTAATCACTGATAGTCAGTTTTGGTGATGCTTGCAACCTACACCCACAGTCCTTTAGGTATTTTTATTTTTCAGTTTATGTACATACTGTATTAGAAACAGTGTGCGAACTCCAGACCACTAAAAGCAGAACGACTATGGCATACCTGGTTATGGTACTGTATTTCAGGAATAAAATGGCCCTGCCATTATGTGGTTCTCCATTTCCCCCTTTGTTTTGACAGGACCTGTTTCTTGCAGTGATTCATGGATCTGAAAGCCCAGAAGAAAGAAAAGATTAGTCAAACAGGCTGACCTGGGTCATTGTAACACCTTATGATCCATCAGCAGTGAAAATGCAAGGTGAGAGGGAGAAATTTCTGTGCCTTTTGAAGGAAGCATGGTCCTGGATGGCTTAGGCATACTGTGAAACCACTGGGTCACACATCAGCTGCTTAAACTCTTGAATATATAAGAAACCTCAATGCTGGGTACTGCACGGATCCCCTGTGCCCCTATCATGGGCACCAGGCCTTCCATAAATAGCTCCTTCTGGGAGAGCGGACTTCTGTCCCCTCCCTAACACAGGCCACCATGTCATTTACACAACTGCAGTGCCTCAGCAAACCATGACCCTGCCTAATTACAGATACACCAAATCATCCCTGGCATGCTCAATGCGGTGCTTACACAGCTGTAGGTATGCTTGGCTTTACCATTGCACATGCTGGGTGGAGCAGGGCAGAGCGAGCATGTAATTAGGAGGCAAAACCCAGGGATGGCCACTGCAATTCTTGCTGTTTCTAACTCTGGTTCAACACTGGCTTTAATTGCATCTTCTATGGGCATAAAAGCATTTATCTGAGATATATAATGCTGTGAGGAAATTAAAGGCTGAGAAAATACAACTTTTAAACTGAACCTTGTGACCTGGTATGTTGTATGTGGCCACAAGCTGTTTAAAGACGTCCTTTGGAGTGCTGTGCTTGTCCTCTTCGTTCCCACCATCCTGCACAGTAAGATGAAAAACCAAACTAAATATTTCAGACTTTGGAAAGCAACCAGACACATTTTTGTGTCTTGATTCTGACTAAAAATACACTTCTTAAAGCAGTAATGCCACATAGTGCAAAGGCCTAACACTGTATGTAGACTTGAACATGAGCCCAGCACTGTAACTGACTCACTTTACTTGATTACTTTGTGATTAAGAAATCCTGCCATGAAACCAACTTAAATTACAGTTGCCCAAGTTATAAACCCTCCCTATCAGACTGGTGGATAAAACACTTACTCAGGCTGTAAAAGCTGAATATGAAGAAAAGTTAGGCTGAAAGAAGGCCTGAGATGATATTAATGAACAAAAAATGTATGAAATACACGTATTGAACAGCCTGTAGGAAACGACTATAAATTAGTGAAGGAATTGATGAGATATGGCTGTCTGGGACAGGGAAATGGCACCAGCTCTGGGAGAAGGGACAGGGCCTGGGACAGGAGCCCTGCACCCTACCAGCACCGTCAGGCTCTGGTCCTGGGAGATGCTCCTGCTTCAGAGATCCTGAGCAAGTCTAGATTAGATAAGGCCAGTCTGAGGAAGCAAGACAGTGTTTCTTTCCTCTCTCAATTCAACATCTGGAATGAAAGAGTTGTGTTTCTCTGCCACCTTTCCATTCCTCATTTTCCCCTTCATCAGGCTTTACTCTCATTTCTGTCTCTCTCCTGACTACTACTTAGAAAGAGCCCCAGTATCATTAGCCGAAACAGTGGTTTTGCTCTCTCTGAATCTATAATCAAGAGAGCATTATCTTTTATTGTCTGACACCAGCTTCAATTTGGCCTGAAGGCAGGAGAACTGTTTGTGATCCTTACGATCTCCGCAGGATCTAAAGTAAGAACAAATTTATTCATAGAAAAGAAAGATCAGAGACTGTGCTGGTTCAGATCACTTTCCCTCTGAGGGCGTTGAGGCACTGGCATAGGTTTCCCAGAGATGCTGTGGCTGCCACATCTCTGGCAGCATTCAAGGCCAGCCTGGATGGAGCTTCAAGCAACCTGGTATAGTGGAAAATGTTCCTGTTCATGATAGGGGGTTGGAACTGGATGAGCTTTAAGATCACTTTCAACTCAAACCAGTCTCTGGGTCTCAAGTGTAAGCATATTTCTGCAGAGCAGCTGATTGAATACCTTAATTCCATACCTGCAATGCTCACATTGCTGTAATCCACCAAAGGCTTCTCAATGTATTTCTGTGTTCAGATACATCCATATATAAATCTGGATCGCTTGTTTCACCCTACATCAAGGCAGAACTTGCACGCGCTCTTGCACACTGCAGACCTGCATTCAGCCTCTCTCTTTAGCCCCTGTTCTCATCGCAGGTTTCTGCTTTAGTTGTAAGTGGTGGGTGCTTAAGAAATGAGAAGAGAGACTGTCTTTGGTCCTATTTGCACAGTTGTAATCTGGAATTTTTAATAGATGCTGTGGATCAAAGGTTGCAGGATTTACTTCTAATCTTTTAAATTTTCACTGGTAGCATAGTCTGTTATAGGTTGGGCCACGCAGAATAAATTATGAATAGACCAAGATTTACTGTTGTTTGTGTTAAAAGACTTCATTCTAGACTGCTGCTTCAAATCTTTTACCCTAGCACACATGGATCACTCACTGTGGCTTAACAGTATAATATAAGCACCCCAAGGTGACATAGAGGAAGGTGCCCTGTCCATGGCAGGGTGCTGGCACCGATTGAGCTTTAAGGTCTCTTCCAACACAAACTGTTCTATGATTCTCCCCTCCATCCCGTTAACCCTGGAAGTGATCTTCATGATTTAGCTGCCAATCGGTCTTAAAAACCAATTGCACATACCACACCCCACCCCCAGTGGGAATATTCGTTTATACCACATCCCCTAGTCTCTCAGGAAGGATTAACTGTGAGAATCCCTTTTTGAGCAGGGCACTGGAATTGAGTAAATAACATCCCAGGCAGTTTAGGGAGGGAAAACCTCCCGCCCTGGGGAAACGAGTCGGGATGCTCCATGCACTCCTCCACCCGAGGCGACCGACGGGCGGAAACCGCGCCCGATAGCGTCAGCATCCCAGTCCCTCCTCCCGTCCCCCGCGCTCCGCTCCGCCCTTGCGGGAGCTGCGCATGTGTGGGGCGGCCCCTGACTCACTCGGGGTCGTGTCCCACCCTTTTCCCGGTTCTTCCGTGCGGTACCATGGAGCGGCTGGGGAAGAACCGGTCCGAGACTCTCATCGAGATGGCACTGACTGCCGACGGTAGGAGCTGATGGGTCTGGGGATAAGGGGCTGCCGCTTTGTTGCGCCTTCCCCCGTGCGGAGTCTGTTTAAGTGGGGACCGGAGTCCGTGGGAGGCGGAGGGTACGAGCGTGGTGCCGGAGATAGGAGCGGATTTGGGGTCCCGCTTCATGCTGGGGCTTTGAAGGCACTTGTGGTGGGGTTGTTCCCGGCTGGATCCTCCCGACTCTCTGTTTCATTCTCCGGTTTTCACTGAAAAGAGAAATAACAAAGCCACGTTTGCATGAGCCCGAGCACAGCTGCGTTAGGGCTTTATAAACCAGATTTGCAGTAAATTAATAATTAAACCTTAAGCCCAGTGCTTGCACCAGCACCTGTTAAGAAATAAAAGCCAAAGGTAGACGTTGGTTGTGATTTTAAACCTCTTTCAGATGCAGAGGGCCCTTTGCCTTCCCCCAAACTTGTAGCCTTTCACAAAGGCCTGGCTGGGTTTAGGCTGAGAGGAGCTGCTGGGTCTCTGGAGCTGATGTTCCCGTTGGCAGGAGTTTTGGAGCACTGTGATTTGGAAGGTGGAAGCAGCCTCTTTCACACTTGGTTCCATTTGGGATGATGCTCCATGGGTACCCATGAGGTCTCTGTACCAGTTGCAGTGCAGCCGGTGGGTTTGCATTGAGGCCTTGTCCTTCTGCAACAGCCGGGTTCCAGTTTCAGGTTTGTGTCAGTGTATAATGGGATTACTTGAATAATTGTGGTTAACATTAAGGTTCTGGAAAATGACACTATGCAGATGCCCTTGTGTGTTTATCAGCATCTCACCAGGAAGCCCAGAATCAACAGACACATGTAAGCTACTGTATTGATGCTGTCATAAAATCCCAGACTGGTTTGAGTTGGAAGGGACGTCAAAGCCCATCCATTCCCAACCCTCTGCCACGGGCAGGGACACACTCTACTAAACCAGGTTGCTCCAAGCCCTGTCCAGCCTGGCCTTGAACACTGCCGGGATGGGGCAGACACAGCTTCTGTGGGCAACCTGTGCCAGGGTATCACCACCCTCACAGGGAAGAACTTCTGCCTAAGATCTCATCTGAATCTCCCCTCTGTCAAGAAAGCCATTCCGCCTTGTTCTGCCCCCACAGGCCCTCTTCAGGTTTCTTGTAGCCCCTTCAGGGAGCCTTCTCCATGCTTTTTTGAGAAAGATTCTATAGATATTTTAAAACAGAAGAAAATAATGATCTAGGAAAAAGTTCTTTTTGGAATTCATTCTTTGACACCGGTCCTAAAAATGAAGGTCTTGAAGCAAGAAAGAACCACTAAGCTTCTAGATTAGCTGCTCGGGTAGTATGTTTTTTCCCTCAAAGCTTAGCTGCATGGTCTCTGTCAAAAAAACAATGCAGTTTTAAACACCTTGAGCACTATTGTAGAACCATGGTCTTCGTAATAACTGGCAGTCTTGTTTCAGAGATTTATGAGAGCAAGTAACAACTGTGAGAATGCCCCAAAAGAAGTTGACAGTGCCAGAGAGGAGTTGGATCTGGTTGTGTGGTGAGGCACCAAGTGCCAGACAGGCACTTAGCTTCTCTGGGGAACAGATGGGTGTTACAGCCTTTTGACAGCAGCATGTGTCCAGCCCTGTGGGAATTCCTGAGTCATTGCCCATCCCACTGCCTAGGAGCAGGGAAAAGTTCTTAGGAGCTGCTCTGGCTGTGGTTGTGCTTCTGGAGCAGCTTGAGGCTAAAGATATTTACAAAATACTCAATAAGCATTTAGAGAATGCGGTTAGAAGTCAGGTATAAATGTAATTCCACAGTTTTCCCGTCAGGTGGGGGTTTTGTGTTCATCAGTGCTGAATATAAGGAGATTTGTGGGGTTTCAGAGCACAAGGGTGAATCATAGGGTTTCTGTTCAGGAGCACAGAACTGTCCATACAAAATCCTGCACCAGTTCAGTTTTTAATTTGATTAGCTACTTTCCTAAAACGGAAACAACCTGAATATGGGTGATGTAAGTAGACTTTTTAAAGTTTATGTTAATTTATAGTCCAAAAGTCTCTCAAGGTTAAAAGAACCATAAAATCTTCCTTAAATACGGTTTTAAAACGGTTAACACTATGCATATATTGCCACTAGGACGTCTCTTCAATACAGAATCTGCTCTGTGCTTTTAAGGAAAAGCCTTTCTGTAAGGAGCCTCTTAAGGAGGCTTCAAGCTATAGATGCCTGATGTGCATGAGCAGGGTCTGGATGAGTCAATAGGAACAAGAAGAAAAAACATCTGTGTCTCGTTTCCTCAAAGGTGTGTTTGTATTTGGATACTGTGTGCTGGTTTCATGCTGCGTTTCAGTAAACTTGAATGCTGAGGAGCAGATTGTGCTGCTGGTTAAGTAGTTTTTCATCCCCACAAAGTGTAGCTCTCAGAGGCTGTGTTAAGAGACTGTGTGCCAAAACTCCTACCTGGAAGGAAGCTTGCTGGCTTCCTAGCGGATTACATTCATGTGAGGTAATAACTTCCATTTTCATGTGCATGATTTTGCTTTCTGTTGGGATGTGTGTGTCATTTACCTCAAATTGTAAACCCAAAGAAAACTGAACTTGCAAAAATGGGTTGTAACTATCAGAGGAAGACCACCACACTATGTTGTTAGGAGTGTTTGTCTACACTGTGTTTTGGCAGGTTTCTTTTTCACCAGCATGAAATGTTAATGCTGCAGTAACTGTGTTGTGGGATATATCCCAAGACTATGGATCTTCTGAGAACTCCTAATTAGCTTTCTGCTATGATTTGAAATAAACTGCCATTACACATGTAGTTCTTTCAAAACTTCCAGCAGTCTAGTTTGAACTCAGAATGCTCTTAAGACTGATCTGAATTCAAATACTTCCTTAGGTTGGCTGTCATCTTGCTTGCGTTCCTCTAAGAAAGGTAGCAAAGCATAGGGAAATACTGCTGGTGTGACTGGAAAATGTAATTCGTGACACTTGTTGGCTTCTTGTAATGCCTCAGCATCCAGGATCAAGTACTGCTGTCTTTTTACAGAATGATAATTCACTTATTTAATCAGAATTATTAGGATTCATACTAGCAACATAAAATACAGGCCTCTGTGCAAAACTACATCTGTCTCTAATTACTGGAATGCTGTATGTAGTAGTTTCTGGTCTATTTGTGGAAACGCTGAATGGGATATCATGTTCCCACAGGGCTAAACCAGAGGGTTTGTTAACGTGAAAGCTGTTTCAGAGATTATTCCCAGGTAATGGACTAAAAGCTCAGAGAAATTTAGACATAGTTCACAATACAAAAGGCAGGGGAGAAAATACTCCATTAGACTAACCAGTATGTAGTTCCTGAGTGGAATTTCTTTGCTGGCTGCAATGTGTCATTGCGGGGGCACAGTGTAAATACAGGTTGGTTATTGGAAACTAAACCTCCTTTTAATGGAAAACTCCAACTTGTAGTAGGAAAGCCTACTTTCGGGAACTCATCCCAACAGTGTCACATTATAGCTGTGGTGCTTTTAGTGGGAAAATGGACATATCAAGCCCACTCCACTGCAGGTGTTAAATGTGGACTTTTACACAGATTGCGTCAGTTTAAGGAAAAAAATAAAAAGAAAACACCCTTGGGCTGGTGACTGCACTTGGATCTGAGTAAAATTCAAACTTCTGGAAGCATAACTGTAGCTGGAAATTTTCCAGTATTTGCTGCTGGTGAATGAACTGCAGAATCCCAGACTTGTTTCACTCGGAAGGGTCCTTAAATCTCATCCAGTTCCAACCCCCTGCCATGGGCAGGGACACCTTCTACTAGACCAGGTTGCTCCAAGTCCTGTCCTACCTGGCTTTGAACGCTGTCAGGGATTCACGCTGAAGTTGTGCCAAAAATCTGGTATTGCCCCCTGGAAGGTTTTTGTAACTAATTCTTCTCAACTGCCAACAAAATTCAAAGTTACTTTGCTTTTCAGGCTTTTATTAACCAGTGCGTTAGGAATGCATGTTGAGATCTGCAGGCTGTGTTGAAATGTTTTGCACACTAGGAATGTCTCCACAGAAAAGAGATAATTGTATCATAAAATGAAAGGACACTAACTTCTATGTACCAACAATAAATAATTACTCTGAGGCAAGGAAAAACTAGGATAACATGCAAGTGTGCTACTGAAAATGTGCTTTTTAAAATTATTCTGAGAACTGTTGGCAGGTATTTTGTAAAAAAACTCAAACAAATCTACAAAAAACCAAACAAACCCCAACCCAAAACCAGAAAATCAAACACAATTGTCTTGGTATTTAGTATTTGTAAACAAATGACATGTGTATATATATATATATATATATAGGGAAAAGTATAATCACTTAATACAAATGTGAATGGACAATGGATAATGGGTTCAAACTTAAACAGGGGGGATTTAATTTGGACATCAGGAGGAAGCTCTTCTCTGTCAGGGTGGTGTGGCCTGACTCAGGTTGCCCAGAGAAGCTGGCTGCCTCATCCTAAGCAGTGTTCAAGGCCAGGGCTTGGGACAGCCTACTGTAGTGGAAGGTGCTCCTGCCCATGATAGGGGATTGGAACTGGATGAGCTTTAAGGTCCTTTCCAACCCAACCAGTCTGGGATTCTATGATGATTCTAATTCAGATGGTGTAGGTAGTACAAAAATATGGTGAGAGTTGCTGTGTAAGAAGTAGTAAGGTAATAACACAGTGAACTCTTCCACTAGTTACTGTTATCTGGGGGTTGAACTGAGCAGCAGTGTATTTGCCAGGTTGTGCCTCCTGATCCTGCAGTAAATTAAATTTATTTGGTGCTGGCTTTTTACGTTCCGGTACGTACAAATGCATGAAGGGGAAGGGAGATCCTTGTGTCGTATTACTAAGGGTAGTTCTTACAATTATAAGATAATTATGGAAGGATTTTGAGGTGTTGGCTAGCGGCAGAAAGCTGAATAATATGTCAGGATTTATTTACAGGTTACATCTGGTGTGTAGGAGGAGTTGATTCTGCTTTGGGACATGGTTGCTTGGATTATGCTATAGAGATGCGTGTTTTGTTTTGGAGGGCCTCCTGTGAGAACCTACAGCTGTATAAAGCACTGGTGCTCATTGTTTTAGTTCACTGTGTGCCAAGAAAAGGTGTGTTAGCAGGAGAGTTGGTGCTGCTGATAAAATGTGCAGAATAAGGCAGACACCTGAACCAGGGCTGGAAACTTTGTCTTGTGGAATGATGCTGACATGCATTGTAAACCCTAATTACCTCTCTTAATGCAGCATAATGAAATTCTGAAATCGCCTATCTGGGTAGGCTGAAGGGATGCGGCTCAGAAAGCCAACTGAGTGTTGGGCTGCATCAAAAGTAGTGTGTCTAGCAGGTCGAGACGGGTGATTGCCCCCTCCACTTTGCTCTTGAAACGCCCCATGCAATCCTTTGTCCAGCTCTTGGGTAGCAACACAAGAGGGACGTGGAGTGAGTCCAGAGAAAGCCGCAGAGATGCTGCGAGGGCTGGAGCAGCTCTGCTCTGGAGACAGGCTGAGAGAGCTGGGCTGGTTCAGCATGGAGAAGTGAAGACTGTGGGGGACCTTAGAGCAGCTCCAGTGTCTAAAGGGGCTACAAGAAACCTGGATAGGGGCTTTGGACAAGAGCCTGTAGGGACAGGACAAGGGAGAATGGCTTTAACCTGACAGAGGGGAGATGGAGATGCAATCTTAGGTAGGAGTTCTTCCCTGTGAGGGTGGTGAGACTCTGACACAGGTTGCCCAGAGAAGCTGTGGCTGCCTCATCCCTGTCAGCATTCAAGGCCAGCCTGGATGGAGCTTCAAGCAACCTGGTCTAACAGAAGGTGTCTGTGCCTGAAGGCAGGAGCTTGGAACTGGATGATCCTAAGATCCCTTCCAACTCAAACCAGTCTCTGGTTCTTAAGTGTAAGCGTATTTCTGCAGAGCAGCTGATTGAATACCTTAATTCCATACCTGCAATGCTCACATTGCTGTAATCCACCAAAGGCTTCTCAATGTATTTCTGTGTTCAGATACATCCATATATAAATCTGGATCGCTTGTTTCACCCTACATCAAGGCAGAACTTGCACGCGCTCTTGCACACTGCAGACCTGCATTCAGCCTCTCTCTTTAGCCCCTGTTCTCATCGCAGGTTTCTGCTTTAGTTGTAAGTGGTGGGTGCTTAAGAAATGAGAAGAGAGACTGTCTTTGGTCCTATTTGCACAGTTGTAATCTGGAATTTTTAATAGATGCTGTGGATCAAAGGTTGCAGGATTTACTTCTAATCTTTTAAATTTTCACTGGTAGCATAATCTGTTACAGGTTGGGCCATGCAGAATAAATTAAGAATAGACCAAGATTTACTGTTGCTTGTGTTAAAAGACTTCATTCTAGGCTGCTGCTTCAAATCTTTTTTCCCAGTACACTTGTTCCTACATTATTTCAAGCACCTCATTATTTCATCTTGTTGGTTTGTCTGGGTCTTTTGTTATAGTTGGAGCTGTACTCCTCTGGCACTCAGTGAGGAGCAGTAAAGGCAGTGAAGTTGTTCATGCTGGGTTTTTTAGTAAATTATTATATCTTTGGATAAAGTGCAGCCTTATAACTGGATATCCCAAGTGTTCCCCTTCCTTAGCAGGCTCCCAAAGGTAAATGTGAAATCTGAAGCCTTTGGCAAGAGAGCAGTGCCCCCGCAAGCTGTGTGGGTACATCGTGATGCAGATGGCTGATGTTTCATGTTCTGCATGAGACCTAAATTAGAAAGGGCTCCATAGTTTGTTATTCAGAAGGGTTTTCTTTAACTATCAGGTAGGAGATCAGAGAGCTATGTTTGCCCAATTTGTAGTGGGCTAGAAATAGACTGTGCTGACGAGTAAGGAGTAGCAGACGTGGTTTTGAGGCCACTGGCAAGTTGGGTGCCCTTGTGTACTTCAGTCCTGTTGATGGACTGGTGCTTACAGAAAAAATTATGTGTAATGGAAGCCATGGTCTGTGTCCTTGCTTGTTTTCTTGGTTGATAAGAACTGTTTCTGTCTGCAGTCACATACAGAGTGCATTATGCAGAACACATAAATCTCTGTGTTCTTCCATCATCTTAAAGCGCTTTGGACAGAAAATGTTAATTTTTGCAAAGGTCTAATTCAGAAGAAAAAATATTTTAAATGGGATTAATCTGTTAAAAGCCTTTTTATACTTATATATTTTTTGTTTGATAAGAGAAAATAAAATGAATACACTAGCAAAATTCCAAGTGATATATTTCATTGGAAGCATGACCAAAACAGAGTTGAACCAGGCAGAATGTGAGGACTAGAAGGAAGAAAAAGTTGCATCTGACATTGCATTTAACATTGTCTGTCAGAAATTAAATGTCCGAGTAGCATGAAGCAGAGGAGCAATGCCACAGGACAATACGTTTAAGGTGTTGGGGTTTTTTTGTATGTCACTTTTCACTTTCTTCATAAAAGTTCAAGTTATATGTGTTTCTAATTTATACTAAACCTGTTCCCACAAGTTCCCACAACATGTCTGTAGAATGAATACTGCATTAGGCCCTCCACTGCTTTGGAAGACTTTTATGTTGCAAATACTGACAGAAATTGGAGATTGTGTTCTTTCGGGGTTACACCAGTGATGTCAGTGGAAGTTAGAAAAATGCATTATGAATGATGCCTTAAGATTGTAAGTGTATCTCTGGCAACACTAGGAAAGCAAATCTGTACCTAATGCTTCTTGAAGTGATTGGAAATCCCTTGGGTTGTGATCAGAAGCAATACCGTGGTTACCCTTTGTCTGTCTTTTCCTGAAGGAGATGTGAGAGCACCTGGCAAGGCTATTGCCTGAGCTGGACATCTCCCTCTGCAGTCAGATGGTGTGGATGAAAGCTGTCCCTGCACATATAAATAGTCTGAGTGCAAACAAGCCCAGCCGTTTGCTTCATGTCTTCAACAGTTTGGTATTCCACCACCCGGCTCTGCCGAGATCTGTTTGCCATCCTGCCCCCCCCCCATTTTTGTGTACCTGAATGTTCCACAGTTTAAAAATACCTGACTTTATCCTGCTGTCACTGGTCTGGGCTTTCTTTTTGATTGATTCTGAACCTATTTATCAGTTTACATATATCATTCTGGAAAATTATGGTTGCTGGAGGGTGTAAGTGTTAACTTGAGTGCTCACAGCATGCTTTAGGTCTTGTCTATGCTGATGCATACAATATGGTAATAGTTATTGCCTTAACCATATTAAAATGCCATTGAGGTTATTTTTTACAGCACTGTGCTTGTGGGTTTTTGCTAAGAACATTTACATTACTTTTTCTTTTGTTTTGTTTTTCTTCTTTTTTAGCCCAGTGCCTTTTGATCAGAAGGGGACGTTTTTCAGTTCTTTAGAAGGGAAGGCAGCTAAGGGTAAACCTGAAGTTCTGATTGAAAATAGCTATTTAGTTTACTAGAGATGAGAACCAAGAACTTCATGTCTTTTCCAAATGCTAAGTGGCGTTTTCTTATGGTTAGGAACAGGTTTCTCCTCTGTTGATTTATGCCTATATTAAGTAATGATTTTTTTTTCTTTGACTTCTTACATGTTGATAACCAGCTGTTAATTGGAATCACTTGTTTAACAGTGAAGCACATGCTGAAAATTAGTATGTCCCTGAAGCAGCCTCTACTTGAATGCAGTCTGTTTTCTTTTAAGGGAATCATAAAATTATTTTAAAATGTTCCAAACTAATTTTATTTGATTTACTGAGAATTTAATGTTTTCACTGTTAAGAAATAGTTTTAAGTTTGTAGGAGCAGTTCTGACCATGCATAAATCACCACTTCAGACGTAATCCTGAGATTGAGTCTGTCTCAGCAGTGCAGTTATTACCCTTCGGAGTAATAGATGAAGTAATAACACTGATTTCACTTGCTCGGAAGCCAGCATACTAAGTGGGTCCTCAGTTCCCTATGGCAACTCCGTCATCCAGGTCTGGGAGGGCATGGTCAATGTACATGTAAGTTTAGTTAATGTCATTTTAAAGCTCTGCTTTTCCTAGATATGGAAGCAGTTAACAATAGTAATTCTGAAGTTGACTTGGAATGAGTGACCTTCCTCCAGAAAGGTCTTTGTTCAGTGGGCATTTTTGTTAGTGACTCAGCGCCAGATAAGACTTGTTAAGAACAATGGGAATAGGGCAGAGTAGATCCTGCTGCAGCAGTAATCCTATGGTGTTTTTTTTGGGAGCCAAAGTAGTACATAGCAGATTTAGTGATGCATAGTCATGTTTTACATTGATTTCTGTTTTCGGTCAGCCAGGCCCAGGTATGGAATAATGGCTTCGAGGCATCTAGGACCTAAGTTTTCTTGCTTTGTTTGGTAAGGATGATCAGGAATTTTCTTTATAGCACAAAGTAGCTACCTCCCAAAAACCACAATGCAAGTTTCAGTGCATTGGTTTGGTTTTTGTTTGGTTTCCTTTTCTTTTTTTTTTTTCTTGGTTGGTTTTGTTTCTTTTTCTGTCCATTGTCATTTTTACCTGGACCATCAAAATTTGCTCTATGTATGTGTATCTGTGTGTATAAACTGATATGCCAATGGTGTCAGGCATATGAGAACAGTACAACATCTAGGAAAGCTCTTTTTATGTGCTTGGTTTTGTTGACCTTTGGTGTTACTGTGTCTAAGAAAATTGTGGAAACAAATAGAAGCAATATCATGGCAACAATACCAAAAGCAGTAGCAGGACCAGTAGTAATATTGCCTTACTTCTGCTAAACAATAAACAGTTTATCAACACCTACTAGAGAATCTTGTCTCTAACTTTGCCTTTGTAATAGCACTGTCATAGATTTTAAGTGTGCAAGTGCAGATGATTTTCTAGTTTTAGTATTTTCTAGTTTTAGTAACAAAATGAAAGTTTTGAGCCCTAAAAATATCTGTCCAGTGGCCACTTGGCTTTGTAAGCACCTAATATGTTAACATTTTTACTGGTAGAAACACATCTACCAAGGTGCACTCTGCTTCCTGCCAATGAATCAGGGTGGTAAAAGTTGAAAGGAAGGAAAACTGAAATGCCTTCTCATGCACTTGATGAGCTTTTTTCTTCCCACCTGGCTGCAGATCCCAGCTTACTGATGATGCTGAGGTGGCAAAGATCATTCTCTGCCAGGAAAGTTACTGGTTAGGTGCAATTAAAGATGCACCTCATGTATTGACCTCAGCAAGTGCCAGCCCCAGTATTAGAGTCCCCATCTCTCCCTGCTGGAGATGGGAGTGGGGTGGTGAGTTTTCTGTGGTGCTGAGGTCACCTCCTCTGTAGAGGCAGGACCAGGATCCTCACCTGGCTTCGATATGTTGTTGGTTGCATCTCACATTTTTAAGGCCAGGTTGGACAGGGCTTGGAAGGGAAGTGGAAGGGACATAGTAGAAGGTGTCCCTACTCATGACAGGGTGTGTCTTCCAACAATAACAGCTCCATGATTTTATGTCAGGGTATTTATGGCTGTGCCTCTGCTGGTGGTTAAAACGCTGAGTAGTTTTTCATGGGTCTTCAAGGGCAAGTAGCACAGTCCAGCCACGTCCATATGGTTGAACTCCCTTCTGCCCAAGCAGGGCAGACCTCTCTGCTGTTCAGAAGACCAGAACCCTACCTGTGGTGTCCTCCTGAGTGTGCTTTCCTTCTCCAGTGTACTCATAATTAAGTCAAGTGAGCAGTCCTGTGGTTGGCCCCATGTCCTGGCCCTTCTGTTTGCCTGTTGAGGCACAGCTACTGTGACCAGAACATGGCCTGTGATGGGTCGGACCTCCCAGAGAATGTGCAGCTCAGTTTTGGTGCAGAGGTACATCATTAGTCCTGGATCCATCACTTTTTCTCTGGCGTCATCAACCCGTGCCACTTACCTTGCCCCAGGAATCAGTTAAATAGGGAGGCCTTGATTTACAAGGTCATCATTCATTTTTTTGCAGCAGTACTGCATACATTGCTGGTAATTGATGAAATTTTAGAAATTAAATGGTCAAAATAATCAGGATTTGTCTTGTACTGTGTGTTTTTTTTGCAGGTGTCGAGTTGGGAGGTCTGGATAGCCATTGTAGTCATCAAAGAGAAGTGTTAGGAAAGTCTCACGTGCGGTCTCAAATCCATTTCTCTGTATTTGTTCTGCAAGTTGCAGATACAGCAGTTGAAAGATTAAGTACGTCAGCATCTAGACCACTAAAGTTTTTTGTCTTTTATCATGGAATGAATAGGAAAGTTTTGAAGGACAACTTTTTGATTCCTGAAATGTTAATCATAGTAAAGCACTTCTTTTACCCAGTAGCTCCAAATGGGGAGTTCAATTCCTTTTACCTTTTCCCAAATTGTCAGTTTGGCCATGTAGAAAGAAAGCGATTCAGGCACGGAGAACAAAGTTAAACTAATGTAGAATAACACAAGGAAATTTACCATTTTTCATGCTTCTCATAGAAATCAGAAGATTGCACTAACAAAAGGACTTTTTTTGTGGGGTAAACTATTTGTATTTTAAGAGGCAAAATTGGTCTTGATTATATTCTCCAGTCTTCAGTTCTGGATGTTGGTTTCTGTGAGCTATTTTGGATTACTGGTGATGTGATCATTTAGGTCTGTAATTGAAATGGAAATGCTCTGTAATTCTTAGGGGTGGCATGCTGAAAGTTTATGAGTAGGCTGCCCTGCGGTAGGGTGTAGTTTGGGACAGTGTATGTTAATACTGTAAATTATAGACTGTGTGAAGCTTCCTTATTTCCAATAAAGTGCAAACTCCCAAGGCACTCATGTTTAAGGAATTACAAATAGCTGTGTGCACAACTGTAAGGCTGTTGGAGTTGACAGTTACATTGGAAAAAAGGCATTTCTGTCAGCTAGAATATGGGCATGCCTGTGAAAGGGCAGTGATTTGAATAAATATTCAAAGAAACAATTTTAATGAGTTTTGGTAGTCATAACGTTGTTCTGGAGTTAATCTTAAACAAAAAAATTGCCAGGACTGACTGCAGTCTGTACACATTCTGTATTGAAGGGCCTCTTACGTTTAGCACATCTTAACTTGTTCTTGATGTGTAGGCATTTCTATTTCTTCATATACATTAAAGTGCGTAGTGTTGAAGAACAACATATGACAATTTTGTTAGAATATCATTGGTTTATTCCCATCTTCAGATGCAAAGGTGTCATTTCTTGAAAAATTTGAAAGAGGCTTTGCTTGCTAGCAGAAACAGTTATGGTCCTCGTGCTGCTGATGTGGTAAGTGGCATCCGTGGTTCTGTTGCCAAAAAAGGTGCCTGGACAAAAAGGTGAATTTTGATGTTTAAAGAGGAACCTGCTCCATGCTGTCTGTGTAGGTCACAGTCTGTGGTTTCCAGGGCTTATTCTTTTGTTGGATGTAGTGACTGTACTGTGAAGGAGAGAATTATTAAATAGGTTCATGTTAAAAGTGGATTTTACTTCTGGTTCTTACTGAAGTGTTTTTTCCTTTTAAAGATGAGCTTGTGATTCTCACCAAGTTCAAGCCATCACTGTCAGAAGGTATTGTACTAACCAGCATTAAGCTTTGTGCCCTTTTGTGTGTGTCCACTGCCTTTTTTTTATTTCTGCTGAGAGACTCTTGGTACTCAGACTTAAGTTTATATGGGTTGTTGATGTCAGGCTTTTTGCAGTGTGATTTGCAAGTTAATTCTTGACTATCTTTGGACAGAACCAGTTGGGCATCTCTATTCTGGGTGCTTGCTGCAACCCAAAACTGCAACTCTTTCACACTTTCCTCCATGACTTGGACATGTGTTTCTTCTACTGCTTCTATTGAACCTGTGAATGTATTAAGTATGTTGTGCTTCTCAGTTAATATGTTTTGCGTTCTCTTTCTGCCTTCTTGCGTGCTGCTGTAGGGTTATTCAGTTTTATTTCCTGGATTAGAGATATGAAAAGGATTTCATTCCACAGATAATATGTATCTGTGGAATCAGCTGTGTTAATGGGAGAGCATTTAAAAATCATTGAATCAGAGGTCAGTTTGGGTTGGAAAGGTCCTTAAAGCTCATCCAGTTCCAACCTCCCACCACAGGCAGGGATACCATCCGCTAGACCAGGTTGCTCCAAGCCCTGTCCAACCTGGCCTTGAGCACTGCCAGGGATGGGGCAGCCACAAGAAAATCCTGGATAGTGGTTGTTTTGAAGCTTCAACTTGGACAACTAAAGAAAGGACAATCCAGGTCTGTTGTGGCAGGCAGTGGAATCAGGTCCTCTCAGCAGCACAGGCAACCTGAACATTGCTGCTCCAGGGACAAGGTGCCAAGCTGTGTCTGCTGCAGAGGGTCAAGTGACAAAACATTTGGGCTTTCTGCTCCTGGGCCCTGGGCTCACTCCATTTGATGGAAGCAGCAGCAGTCACCTGGTTCCCACGGCTGTAGGCCAGCAGGCAGCAGAGCAGGATGGAGATGATCTCTGGCTGTGGTCCAGCAGGGCTCTGCTGTCCTCTGCCGCTGCAGGGCTTGCATAGTCTTAGAGCCAGCCCTGTAGGAAGGTGTGGAGCTTCTCCTTGGGAGCACTATTGCAGAAACAGTTTCTCGCAAAAGTTAATATGATTATTTTGATACTTGTTTTTTAGGTCAAGACTTCTGTGTTGTTACCACAACATTCTCCCGTTATGTGCCATTTGTGTCCCTTGCCTGCTGAATGTTTGTGCTGTGTTGAGAAGTGAACTGAGTTCTGTCCCTGTAAACCTTTACTGTGTTTGGTGTTCTGTTTTATAGCGTAGTACCTGTAGCATTTATGATATATTTAGGTAGGAAGAAAAATCTCAAATACTTACCTTCACACTAACTTTTTAGAGGTGACTTAATCTGGTCCAAACATGTATCAGCATGTGGAAACACCTTTTTACAAGTGCATAAGTAAACCTGAAATGTTCAACTTTTATGTACTAATACAGATTTTGGAGGCATAGTTTGCTTTAGCAGATGTGTGACAACCTCAAATATCTTTGACATTCAGAAACTTCTTCATTATATGTTATACACCGTTATATACCGTTGCCCTGTTTCTGATCACATCATATGGATAGTTATAAATTACTGAGTCCATTTTCTGTAAGCGAACTTAAACAAAAATTGTAGTTCTGAAACTGTACTTAAGTAGCTTATTATAGATTTTGAAATAACCAGTTTATATTCTGCCTGGATGCAGTTTTGATAGCAAATATTTACAGGTTATAAAAATAAAAGAAGTAGGTTTGGTTTATTGATAGGACTAATCAAACCGTAGTTGACAGTGGTCCAGTCTAAGATATGCCAGTCAGTGTGTTCAGTCTAAGCTATACCCAGCAATACTTCCTTGATGGAGAAAGGATTGTGATGAATCCTGTTTTTGGAAAGAGGAGACACTACTCTTTGGTGTTCTAGAATGTGCAAAGCTGTTTTCCAAACTGCTTATCCTTTTCCATCGGGGTTGGAGTTATTTAAATGCCTGATTTAGGAGACTGGTCTGTCTATCAGCACAAGAGATTGTTCTTGACAAAAACTTCTTGCAGCAGGAGCCTAGCTTATAGGCTCTGAATTGCTATCCAGAGGAAATTGGTGGTAGAGTAGGTTGAGTGCCCAAAACCCAGCCAACATCTCAGTATGATTTAGGGATATGAAGATACTCAATGTAGTTTTTTCCTACAGTGTTAGTGTTTGAATAACAATGTCCTTGCCCAGCTGACTATGCTTCTATTTTGAAGTTCAATGCTGTTGTTAAAATTAAGGTGGGAGGTTTCAGGGTTTTGTTGTTGGGATTTTTTTTAACAAGAAGCCAGGTAATTAAAGTTGTTATTACTGTTCTTAATCTTGTTGTCATATCCCCTTTATGTGGGCATCTGTAATACTAGGTTATGCATCGTTAATCCCTTTGCAGCAATAAAGCTATTCAGTTTCTAGCAAGCAACTCCAGAGATAACTGAACCTTCATAACTGAGGCAGTAAAGCTCTGGGGGCAATACCATCATGAGCAGTAACCCAACAGACACTGGAGACAAGGAAGACAGGGTTTCTTTTTGTCACAGTTAAAAGTAAGTTTCTGTGACTGCAAGGTTATAATCAGGTACTAAAGACTGAGTACACTGAAGGGGAAAAAAATGCTGTGAGACACAAAGAACCATTCTTTCTCTATTTTCTGCTAGAAGATCTTCTGGTTTTATGTTGCTGAGTATTATTTTCTAGCTTTTGCTTGTTTGTAGTTCTGTGTCCACCAGGTTCATGTCATTTTCAGATACAAAAATACTTTAAAATAAGTAATGTATTTATGTGACTCTTATCTTTCTTTCAATATTCCATAGGGGAAGAATGCAATGGACCTTTATGTGAAACTATTTCAACTGCAGGATCAGAAGTCCCTAGCAGCTCTGAGGTAAAGTAGAATACTGATGTTGTTAACATACTACTGGTAGGCAGAGAAACAGTTGCTGTGAAAGAGAGAATTCATTCTACAAATTACATATCTTATAGATTGTCTTGTACCTCCCTTTTATCCATTTTCCTTTCTATAGTTTTTTTTTTAAGGAGCAAAACCACAAATGTCACACTGATGCTCGCAGAGCGTTTTAAGAGACTTATCGGTGTTAGTGCTACAACACAGCAGTGGTAGAAAACAGTATGGGCTTAACAGGGTTTCCAGTATCAGTCTTGAACTGAGAATCACATGGTCATTTAATGTTCTAGCAAGTGGGAAAACATAATGCTTTTTCCCCAATTCTACCTTCGTTTTATGCTCTGTGTGATGTTGCTGGATTGATAGGGAAATAGAGGCACCCTTCCATTCCTCTGCTCTAGGAAATGCTTGACAGTGCAGCAGGTCTTAAGAAAATGAAGATTTGAGTTACAAGAATACCTCTTCCCTGAAACATGTGCAATATGAAAAACATCACCAGCTATTCATTTTTTTCACAATACCTCACTGCTTAATATCTACGGTCCACAATATCTTAAATAGGTAGCAGTATGTGGTTACTACTTAGGGAAGAAACAAATTTAGAAACAATATTGAAAATGTGTTCTTGAAATTTGTATTTTACTTTAATTTCTATTGTCTGATCTCTTTATTATGGTTATTGTGCTTAGAGAAAGGAAGAGTTTTAGGTAGGAAAAGGAATAGTTACTCTGTTGGATTAGAGCCTGATGTAGGCCAAGAGCACTGTACAAAAATTGTCTGTTGAACTGAATGTTGGAAAACCGTAGCTGTTCTGCTGAACTTGTCCTCACCTATCTGCAAGAGGCAAACTTGGAGATGGTCACATGAGCACAGAAGTGCTACCTAGGTTACAGATTTTTACTTTGCTAGCACATGCAACTATACCATCTAGATGTTTTTGTAAATCTGCCAGTTCCAGTGTAAAAATTGCTAGGAAGTTCACCCTGCTGCTTTCTGAATCTGTTGTAGGAACTGTAGTAATCTTGCTCTCCAGGAAAATGTTCAGTGAGCATCCATATCAAATACTTCACTGAACCCTTTGGCGTATGTAATCTCCAGTTATAGCATGTGAATCATCATACCATGGTAAACATCAGAGTCTGAAACTGATTCTGAGTTCCCTTTGAGTGTCTCAGTAGATGGAGATGACCTATTTTCCCAAAGCTTGAAAGAGTTTGCTTCATGACTTAGAATGTAGGAAAAGGAAGGAAATGTGGGAGAAAGGGTGAAACACATGTTATTTATGTAGAGGCATGGGATTTTAACCTTGTTTTGTTTGAAGAGGGAAGGACTCATGATGAGAAGGGGAAGGAGGATTTGATCTTGAGTAGTTTATTGTCTGGGAGGTGATCTCCTTATGAAAAGTGTATGGTTACCTTCTCAAAAATTTCACTTTGATCTCTTTTATCAGAACTGCCTAATCTCTTGATTTCTACTTATAAATATTCTTTACATAATTACTCCTCTTCGTAATTTGTTCTTAAATATCACAGAGTATTGTCGTATTAGCAATATTAGTCTGTAGTTGATGTGATGACTTGGTGGGGGGTTGTTAATTCCATCTCTGCCTCCAAGAAGAGACAGCTTATTTAGCTTTAGGTAATTTGTTTCTCCAGATCACAGAATCATAGAATAGTTACGGTTGGAAAGGAGGTCAAGATCATCTAGTTCCAGCACCCCTGCCATAGGCAAGGACACTTCACACTAAACCAAGTCACCCAAGGCTCTGTCCAACCTGGCATTCAACACTGCCAGCAACGGAGCATTCACAACTTCCCTGGGCAACCCATTCCACTGCCTCACCACCCTTACAGTAAAGAACTTCCTTATATCCAATCTAAACTTCCCCTGTTTAATTTTGAACCCGTTACCCCTTGTCCTCTCACTACAGTCCCTCATGAAGAGTCCCTCCCCAGCATCCCTATAGGCCCCCTTCAGATACTGAAAGGCTGCTATGAGGTCTCCACTCAGCCTTCTCTTCTCCAGGCTGAACAGCCCCAACTCTCTCAGCCTGTCTTCATACAGCAGGTGCTCCAGTCCCCTGATCATCCTCATGACCCTCCTTTGTACTTTTTCCAATAGTTCCATGTCTTTTTTATATTGAGGACACCAGAAATGCACGCAGTACTCCAAGTGAGGTCTCACGAGAGCAGAGTAGAGGGGCAGGGTCACCTACCTCATTAGGAGGTTATGCTCCTTTTGATGCAGCCTAGGATATGCTTGGCTTTCTGGGCTGCAAGAACACACTGCCGGCTCATGTTCATTTTCTCGTCGACCAACACCCCCAGGTTCTTCTCCTCAGCGCTGCTCTGAATCTCTTCTCTGCCCAACCTGGAGCTTTGCCTGGGATTGCTCCTACCCAGGTGTAGGACCTTGCACTTGTCATGGTTAAACTTAATGAGGTTGGCATCAGCCCACCTCACAAGTGTGTCAAGGTCCCTCTGGATGGCATTTCTTCCCTCCAGCATATCAAC
>JASSUY010034057.1:0-46068 GCA_032466535.1 Forpus xanthops
AAATTCTTTACTGTAAGGGTGATGAGGCACTGGAATGGGTTGCCCAGGGAAGTTGTGAATGCTCCATCGCTGGCGGTTTTCAAGGCTGGGTTGGACATAGCCTTGGGTTGCATGGTTTAGTGGGAGGTGTCCCTGCCCATAGCAGGGGGGTTGGTACTAGATGATCTTGAGGTCCTTTCCAACCCTGACTATTCTATGATTCATTTCAAGAGAAGGCTTAGACAATCTTTGGCAGAATAGGATCTGGATGCATACGTGGTGCAGTCTGCTAGCAGAACTTCCAGTAAAGATATTTAACGTTTTCCTTATTTGAACATATGCTTACTTATGTAGGTTGTTATGTAGGTTATATACAGTATTCTTTCTGAGCTAACAGAGTAATTGCTTGCCTCTAAACTTCCTGGAATTGCTTATTCCTGACACATTTTTCAAAGTTAATTGGTATGCACACAAGGTAAGACCTTTAGCAGCATCTTCTGCTGTTGAACATGTGAATTGAAAGATCTTTTGAATAAGTTGTCGGCATACATGCTAGAAATATGTATGGAGGCATCCTAGTATTTATTAGAATGCATCTCTGGAAAATACTAACTGTATATAGCTGGTTTGGTCTGTCTTGCTTTGTTTTTTTTCCTCGGGGAAAGCATTCAGCATCTCCTTTTTAAAAGGTGCAATTACAAAAATTGAGTAACTGCTGTAGGTATAAGCATTTTAGTATGCCAGGCTTTTTAATGGAAGTATAGTAATAGGAGTCCTGGCAAATCGTTTCCATGGGGAGAATCACATGACTTTTTAAGTGAAAATCATCAAAACAAGTCTATAGGGTCATGTGAATAGTTAAGTATTCCAAATAAAGAAAAGTTACTTCATTTTGTGGTCATCTAGAAAAAACCTTGTTATTGGAATGGGTTTTTTTATGCTTAGTGTATGTAACTTATTTAAATTTTTATTGTAAGAATGCAGTTAGTGGCTCCATTATATATGAAGAGTGACTTGCAATGAGAAGATTCTGCCCTTCAGCACTGCCCTTCAGGCAGTGTGGTACAGAAAGTTTTCTGTTTTCTCCCTGATGCCCAACCCCTAGCTTTCATTAAAGTCTGTGTGCAGATTGCTGTCATGGCTGGAGGGAATGTAACCTTCTTGCCCAGAAAATCCTGTTGTCTGTTTGAGGTAGAGCTTATCGAGGTCTCCCATCATACTTGTAAGTGATAGAAAAGTAGCTTATGACTTCTTACATTTGTTCACTGAAAATTGTCCTTGTACATTCCTAACAATTTTTTAATAGTGATGTAGCTGAGGAATTAATAGGGCTGCATAGCGTGCGATGCTTAGTAAGCATATGCAGTGCAAGCATCGCTGCAGATAACATGCTCAGTCTTGACCTACAACATACTGAACCTGTCTGATAAGTAGAGATTTTGTCAAATGTGCATCCCAGTGATGTGGACAATCATGCATCAAAGGCTGCATATAAAGAGCAGCATGTTGGGGTAACTGCTGGCAATTTAACTGCCTGGGCCAAACTGATTTGGAGACAGGAGGGGACTCCAGAGTAACCCCATATGTGTCATGGCCAGTATGCTAGCTGCAGAATTTGCTTAGGAGATCCCCTCACCGGGACTCTCATCTTCATTTTAATGTGAACTTGAAAGATCATAGAGTCATAGAATCACAGAATGATCTGGGTTGTAAAGGACCTTAAGGATCCTCTAGTTCTACCACCCTCCCTGCCACAGGCAGGGACACCTTCCACTACAGCAGGTTGCTGTAGTGGAACCTGGCCTTGAACACTGCCAGGGATGAGGCTGCCACAGCTTTTCTGGGCAGCTCATTGCAGTGTGTCACCACCCTCAGAGTAAAGAATTTCATCCTTGTATCTAATCTACATCTTCTTCTTTCATCTTAAATCCCTTCCCCCTTGTCCTGTCCTGACAGGCCCTTGTCAAAAGCCCCCCTCCAGGTTTCATCTTGGCCCCTTTAGGTACTGAAAGCTGTTCTAAGGCCTCTCTGGAGACTTCTCCAGGCTGAACAACCCCAGCTCTCTCAGCCCGTTTTCATAGGAGATGTTAATTTTCAAACCCAGTGCAACACTAATTTATGATGAAACATCGTTGTATTTGGTCATACAACTGTAATTACTTGTGCAAATTATTTAAGACTATTTTTAAATAAAACCAGGCCATTTACCTTTTATTAATTAAAACCATGCTTTTATATTTCTATTATTTTTAATTTGTCATTCCCCATGTAAGCTATGAAATGTCATTATGTCTAGCACTGTGGCATGATATAGATAAGCTGGAGGCAGTATTGCTGCAATTAATATTAAGATACAAGGTCTCAGTGGAGCCAGTCCTCCTGCTAGGACTGCCATGAATGATTCTGCTTCCTGAGGGAAGTCTGCATAACTTCATTTTAGCATTTAGTGTGAATTCCCACTGTTGATTGTTTGAGATTGGCTTTGAGTTTTGTTTGGTTTGGGTTTTGTTTTGTTTTGTTTTAATGAGTGTGGTTTGGTTGGTTGGTTTTTTGTTGTTTTTTTTTTGTTTCTTTTTTTGAGGTTTTTTGATCTTCTTTATTTTGTTTCAGAATCTGGCATTAAAATGTCTTTTTTGGATCCCCAGCCATGAAGGTGTGAATAACAAAGCTGTATATATTCTATAAGCATACTTTTTAAATTATCTTCCTGTCTACTGGCCTGTTACATTTTGCAGAAAACAAGAGAAGGATTGGTATATAGGTGATACTGAGTTATCCCGGTTAAATAAATTGTTAATTACACAATTAAATGTTCAGGGTTTTAATTATCACTTGTCAGATTCTCCTAATTCCACCAGCTGTTTACCTAGGTTGTCTCTTGTGGATTTAGAAACTGCTCCTCCCCTAAGCCTTGCATGAGATCCGCATTTTCATGTTGCTTTTCAAAGACTTTGGACCACTAATGAACCAACTCTTTCTCCTTTTTTACTTTGAAATAAAAGCTGCTGTTTCAAGGTTTACCACAAACCTCTCATGGCAGCTCTCCCTAAGAAAATGCCTGCAGTCGAGAAACAGCAATGCTTAAATGTTAAGAAAAGACTATTTGTTTCTGGCCAGTTGCATATCCAGAAATCACAGGCATCTGTACGGAAAAATCAAATTGACTTTTACTATTTCTTGTTAGCATTAATAACTGTAGTAGTTATTTGGAAAGATCATGACACATCTTTTGGAAGTGATTGACTGGGAAAGAACAGCAAGATTTGTGGCCAGGGAGCAAACTTGTTAGGCAGTGAAATACTCTACAGAGCAAATATGCCAGATGTAAAGGCGCAGAGTAGATCTGAGGCACCAAAAGGAAATATTTGTTTAGTAAACTCTGCAATCTCATTCCTAGATGTTTTTGGAGCTGTTTTCTGTCTGCCCTTCCCTACCGGTCTCTGTGTTAGGATTTTGAAAAATCTGGTTCCAGTTTGTTTTATGTATTTCTTGTTTTTATTCTGCTTTGTGTTGCTCTTACGTGTTTTGGAAAACCACTGAACCTTGAACTCAGACTTGAGAGGAGGCAAAGTGATTTTCAAATATTCAGCTTTGAAAAATGTGTTAGCTCCTTAGCTCTGTGTCCCACTCTCCTTTCTGAGTTGAGATCTGAATTTATTTTCTTTATGGAAATATTTATAGTTGGGATATACATTAGGGTTTAAACAAACAAACAAAAAAGCATGTTTATTTTCTGTGTGCTTGTATGCAGAGTTTCTGTAAGTACATTACACCATAGGAAGGTGGAATTTGCCAAATTTAGGTCGTAACTCAGACGGAACTCATCCTGTATAGTTTTCTGTCTCTGCTGGTGTCTATGGCTGACTTAGGGAGGTTTATGAGTTGGCTGAAGCCTTTGAGAATGAAGCTGTGTATTTTCAGCTCATGCAGTAGACTTCTGCTTTTAAATCCAGACATTTTTTGGCTCAGGTCCTACAGATGTCAGTCCATTTCTGCAAAACAATTGAAGTGTTTTAATTGTAAATCTATCCCTTTCATGTGATGCAGTCCTAGAAATCTGGCCTAAGTTTGCCTAGGGTCTTTTCTGTTTGTCATGAAACTGGCAAAATTAGGGGCAGTCTGGTTTTGAGTTACAAGACCAGAACTGCTTGCATTTGCAGATCATCTTGTTCTTGCTCTCTGTATTTCTATCCTAGTGGAAGGCAGCAGTCTGACCTGCAGCCAGGGGCCCTATGTCTAGCAAAGCATTTACACAATGAGAAGAGAGTTCCTGCCCTAAAAAGCAGACATGCTTAAGCGTTTTTGCTTTGTTTCTGGCAAAGCTGAGAAAGGAGACCTCCACAATAACCTAAATACGCATATGTATTCAAGGTGGCCAGGGCTAGGAAAACAGAGGAACTATCATTTCCAATGAATAGAGAAGAATTTTTTTTCAAACAACTGGATTATTTGTGAAACTGCTTGTTCCTGAGAATGTTGTATTCTTTTCCATCTTGAGGCCATGTGACTATACCCACTTTCAACCGTGTAAGCCATTAAATTCCAGAATTATATAGCTGAGATGCAGGGTATAGCTAGACATGAGTCTGAACTGGAAATACTGTATAATAATTATAATTGGTAACATGACTGACATTGCAGTGTATTTTCCCCTTTCAGTGTAGCCTTCAGAATTGTTCACATCAAAATACGGATGTTTCTTAGCAGTACATGCTAGCCCGGCAAGTCTGTAAGGATCCTGATTTTGCCAAAAGTGCTACTTCTTGAGTTGCTATACTTGGTAACTTGCCTGTACAACCACATATGAAAATGAGGGAATTTTTCATTGGTACCATGCAGATATCCATGGAGGCATGGATAGGACACACACTGGCACAAATATGTATCTCACACCTTTACTTACAGGTAAAAGAAGCACTTTAGTGCTTCTACTGAGAGTAGTTCTGTTACCTTTGGGCTTGTAAGTGTTCTACTTTACAGTCATTACTGTAAAGAATTTCTGACAACTCTTTCCCTGCTAATGGTCTTTGTGACTGTATTCCAGATGTAAATATTTTTTGGTGGGGAAAAAGCAAAATGGGGGAATGACACAGGAAAAAAATGCGCTTTCATTAACAGTTTTAGGGTGCTGAGTTACATATCTGCAGATGCTGTGCCGTCCCCAGTGCTCTGAGCACTTGAGATAATGTCATCTGGAGGAAGTTATTTGTTAGGACAGGACAGTGTTCTAAACTTTGAAGTCAGTAATAAACAAAGTGAAGCAGCTGGAATCTGGCAGAAGCAGCATCAAGCTGTTCATATCAACCCATGCTATTAAAAGAATGAGCACTGTACTGGAGTTGTTTTTACATATGCTTGGAAGTTTATTCTCACTCTGGAAGTTAACTGCTTCTGTTGTTATGTTAGAGACTAGAGGGAGGGCTTGCTGGGAGGAGATGGTTGGTTTTAAATTTTAGGAAATTATATATATGTAATTACAGTAATTATATTTCTGGTTTTATACTGAAACAATAACCTGGGTCCTGATCCTTCAACCCTCTCCCTGTTTGATGTTTTAAAGATGCCTCTTTTCATTTACAAGATATGGGTCTGGTTTACCTCCAGGTAGATTAAAAATTAAAAAGTTAAAAAATTAAATTTAATTAAAAAAATAAAGTTTTATTTAATATATGGGCACTGACTTGAAGGAGTTAAAGCACATAGCATTTATTTGGCTTGAAAGTCAGACTTGTTTAGTCTTTTTATTTTGCCAAATAGAAAAATTTAAAAAGAAAGGTTGAAACTTTTTTTCTTTGTTCTTATTGTACCACATGGTATTAGTAACCAAACCTCCCTTCAGTGTGTTTAATTCCTTTTCCACTTGGCATACATTCATGATACACTTGTATATAGCATACTGTCTGTGTGATGGTACCTCTTAGACAAAAACTCCCTTCACAGGTCACTGGATAGTTATCACACCATTAATTTTTATGTTTCTGTTAGAGATGTGGAAATTTAGTACTGTGCATGAATTTGTTATAGATTGTCAAGAACCAGAAAAATCTCTAATCTGAAATCTGACCTTTTCCGTCAGTGGATCACCAAGATGTCTTAAGTCACTGTTGAGTTTCCATCAGTCGAAGGACCCTTGCACCCTTATTAAGAGTGTCAGCTTTCACAGTTTATATGAAGGTATTCTAGTAGATGGTGACAATGAATTTGGAAAATTGGAGGTCCCCTGAGGTCACAGAGTCAATCTATTGGATTTTAACAAGGAAAATTTTTATAAATACATCTAAGTACATGATTACAAAATTGTCCTGAGTATTTCCAGACCCTGTTAAAGAGGAGGAAAAAGCTGTGAAGATTACTTGTCCTCCTGCCCTGCACTGCTATGTAAATGGCAGAATTTTCCATTCCATTTTTGTGGCATATCAAGAGATTATAAACACCCCTGCAATTTGCATACCTGTGGCAGTGAAGAGTTCAGATTTTAAGAGGAAACCATCTTAGTATTTGTTATGAGCTATTCTCTGATGAGAGAAGAAATAAAATGGAATATCATATTGTTGAAGAGGGAACTGGCCAGGGACTGTATTGTACACAGCACTGTACACAGCAATGTACAGCAAAAGGCAGACACAAACATCAGTAAATAACACATATGTGAGCAGTAACACAAGCATTCTAACCTATGTGCTTGTATTTGTGTATTTATTCACATACACATACAAATACATGAAAGTGGTTTATGGACTGTGCATGCGCAAAGTTGCATTAAGCAAAAGAGAATAAAGCACATGTGAGAGTAACTTAGTAGTTTTATCTTTGGGCGAATTTCAGGACTCGCAGCTTTCTGTCTTGGAAAGTTAAGTCATGGAACAGAATCACCCATGTAGCTGAAATAGGATATCTATAGTTTTTTTTTACAATTAAAATGCTGAAAATTTAGGTTCTGTATTTTCTGTGTGCATCTAACAAAGCCAAAGATTTCAGATTTCTGTCTTTAAAAAAGGGAAATGTTTCATTTGGATATTTTTAAGCTTATCTTTAAGGATGTTTAGATTACTCAGGACTTTGTAACTTTTCTCTTGAGCAAGTAAATGGAATTACTTTTTTAAATTTTCTGTCCTTTTAGCATTTTATATCTATTGTAAAATTGAACTACAGTATGTCTGTAAAATATATTAGAGTATGTGTTGGGAAGGATCAAATACTTGAGAAGTTACTACAGAACCTTGGGATAAGGGAATGTAAGTCCCCCCTCCATTTTTTGTCTTGTTTTTTAACAAACCTGAAAACAGCTGTTGAAACAATGACATCATGGAATGTGACATGACTGTGGAAATTATTAACTAAGTCAGTCTTTGAAAGCATCAAAGTACACATAGTGTTGGAGAGTTGCTTAGCGTCTAGGATGATTTACAAAGTTTCTTTGGGCATTACACATTCACGTCTTTACTGTGTGTCAGCTTCACATCTGACCAAATAAATGCCTTGCTTTTCTTCAGTTCCCCTTCTGAATAACCTATTTTTACCAGGCGAACATGGCTACAGTGTAAGCTTATGGAAATACTTCTGGAAAACAAAACACAGATGTTGCTTGCACATCTTAGTGTTGTTACCATAAACGTGCTTTTAAATCATGTTCAGAAGTTGTGAGATTTCTCATGTTGTCTTACTGCTTGTATGTTAGGTTTGCTCAGGCCCGTGCCAACCCAAGTGCTGGCAGCTGTGCTTTACAGAGAGATTTGGGTTGAGGGTGACAAAAGCTGTCCAACTGGTGAGTGTAGTCTAGTGGAACCACAGGACGTGTAGTGTGCAAGTGGCTGTGGCAAGCGATGTGTTGATTCCCTGAAGACACAAAAATTGTGCTTGTACTCTTTCTGCCTCTCCCTGCCTTCCTGAGCAGCAAGAGGCTTGGCTGGCACAGGTTGCACCATGTACTGACTTTACTGACTTTGGCTTCATTCGTATTTGACTTCCTTGGCTGTTGGCTGCTGTTCTAGCATGAAAAACACCAGATGAAATTTTATTTTTAGGTTTTTGTTGTTTTAATTAGACACTTGAAGTGTGCTTTGCTACAAGTCAGATGAAAGCAGTTTACTACCACAGTGACATGGTAGGTAATTAACTGGGGTAAAGGAAAACCTAACTTTGTGATTTTATTGGGGAAAATAGTGTTTTCATTACCTAGTCTATCACAAAGGAAGGAAGAGTTGTTTTAGCTTATTGGAATAAGAACAAACTCAGAGCTTTTGCTGTCATAGACAGACTCATGTATGTTTATTTTGCTTGTAGGTGCTGCACTTTAATGTCCCAAGGACAACTGAAATCTCAAAATGCTTTTGTTGTTGATTTGTGACTGTTGTACTATTCACTCAATGCCATTTCTCCTGTTCTCCATCATTCTGCATTTGTAGCCTGATTTGTGTCTTGCTCTCTCTGTTCCTTGAGTTGATTTATCTTGTTTCCTTCCTCTGCCTAAATACACTAACTTTTGCCCATGAGCCTTATCCCTTTCTGTCTCTGGTGGCTGGCTACAGGTTATTTTGTACCACTCCAGTGGCTTCTAGATAGGATGACTTGATGTGACCTGTCGCTTGCAGGGGCTGCTGGTGAATTTGTGGCTGAGCTGTGCAGAGGCTGGTCTCTTTCCCAGGATGTCCCACATTTTGCAGGGTCAGATTGCAGGAATGGGAAGTGACAATGTGCCATCTTAGACTTGCTGGAAGATGAACATGACTTCTGAAGTCCTGCAGACCGCATCTCCAGGAGCAAAGCTGTGTACATTTTCTTTGGAGTCTGTCAGAAGGTGATGGAAGGAAGATAACCACAAAAAGTAGCAAGAAGGACCCTTAGTGAGTCAGGGAAGTTAGGGAAGTAGAGTTAGGAAAAAGCTAGAACAACTGCTCACTTGTGTTTTGGGCAGCTGAAGCACTGATAGGGTGTTTGTCTCTGCAGGACTTGTAGTCAGTGGCTTCAGATTGTATTGCTTTGCTTTTTCTGATTGTATATGTATATATGTGGTCTTGAATAATCTGAATGTTTTCTAAGGGTTTGTTGCGAACAGACATGCACGTATTTAGAAACACAGTGTCTATGGATCTCACTTCATTTCTGTGGAAACCACCACTATTCATATTTGAAATCATTCTGGGGCACCAGAGATTATATATTTATGTATGTGGTTTTATGTATGGCGTATCTGTATTTAAGCACAACCCAGTCTGTATGTGTACAGAAGTTAATCCTTTTGTTACCTGATAAAGAGAACTCTGATGGCTAGAACAGCACTCTAAAATGCCTCAAAACTGAGGAGAGTAAGGGTGTTTGTGACTTTGTATTTCCATGCAGTCACGCAATATGGAGATTACTCAGTACAGCTTAGTTGTTTGTCATAGACAGCAAATAATGTGTTTTGTTCTACTTTATTTTTTAGGAGAGAATGTTGCCCCGCATCTACATTCACGTGTTTCTGCAGCAGAGGTGCCTTCCATGAACACAGATAATGAGACACAAAGTAGTATATGTGGCGATTCAGAGTCTTCAGGGACAGATATGTTTTAAAGCTTACGGCTTTTTATGACAGTTGCTGTCTGAAGATTTTATCATTGGTACATTTGTCTGTCAAGTGTGATAGTCTGGGTGTTTCATCAAAATACCAGTCTTTCAGTTCTGTTTATTTTCTACTATTTTCCTTAAAATTTTGTAATGGTAATAGATTTAGGCAATGATTCTGTTTGTGAATGTAACAAATATTTTTAAGCAAATAAAATGCAATTCTTCCAGAATTACTGTGACTTTATGTCGATAAAGGCCATTTAAATATTTATGGTATGCATGGATGGATGTGGAAGTGATTGGTATTAAAATCTGTCTCACTGATGGGGAAAAAAATGCTTGGCTCAATATAGTGTCAATACTGTAAAAATGTTGAGCCAAAGGGAAATATATTTGAAACCAAAGTTTGCAAGAAAATTGTGTTTCTAGGTACCTTCAGAGCTTGTTCATTCTTAGAAGCCTACTATGAGAAAACAGTAATTCAAAATTGTATGTAAAAGAGACCAATAGAGTTTGTATTGTTATTATAAGGCATTTCTTTTTTAGAATCACAAGAATTTTTTGGCATTTTGATGTTTGTTTCCCTAAAGACTTTTTCTCATTTGAATCATGTCTGAATCAGAGATTGTCTGGGTAATGTTATTTGTTGACATTTTTGAATGTAAATTTCTCCTTCTCATGAGACAGAGCTAGCTGCTGCAGTCTCAGCGTTCAGAAGCCTGCTATTCTCTAGTCAGAAATACCATAGTAAAGATTAACAGCAAGAGTGTGTGATCATATTGCCACCCTCCCAGGGACTGTTCCATCTTTTTACTGCCTCAATCAGGACAATGTGGTCAATCCAGCAGTGACTGGGGAGGCAGGTGGGATCATGTGCCCCAAGCAGCATTCAGGCAAAATAAAAAAGAGGAGTTCAGCCATGTTCCAGCAGGAAAACCAGGAAAGAAGCTCTTCTCCAAGCAAGTCAAACAAAGCTTTTGCTCTGTTCCTCATCCTGTCTGAGCTTTTCATGGGATATCTGTGGAGAAGAAGAGAGAACTGTGGCACTTTCTAGGACATGGGGGGTGAAGGAATCTCAAAAGCTGGGAAAAAATACTCCTTTTGGGTTGGTTTGTACCTTGTTGTGACACTGAAACATGTAACTTTATCTGCACAGCTTCACTGCATTGCTTAAAGAAAGCCACTTTGTTGTTGCAGATAGTCGTAACTCTGAACAGTTCCCATTAATTGTATTTTTATGGAGCCTGCACTGATTTAGTCTCCATAACAGAGGAAGATTAGAAATTCTTTTTGGTTTCATTTTGATCTCATTTGCCACAAGGTTCAGTTGATTTGCTGAGGAACCTGCAAAGGTAAATGGAAAAAGAGAGAGCTTCAACTATTTGAAATCAGTAATATCAAGAGGATTCAACTTTAAAAGGCGTCTCTAGCAACTTGCAAAGTTGTGCTCGTCTGTTTTGACAGAGATGTAAATAGCAGATTTGGGTGGGGGACAAAAATGTGGCAGGCTTCATGCAAAAGGCAGTATCACTTTTTTAAAAGGTACAGATGAGACAGCATTACTGAGAGCTGGTTTGCAACAGATGATGCCATGAACATTGTCTTCAGCAGTAAAGCTGCTTCTAGATGTTCTTAAACTGTGGCAAGCCACCAGGAGCAGAGGAGAGCATCTGTGAGTTTGTGCCAAATGCTGCTGTCTGTGGAACTGCACATATAAATCAGACTACTGACATAATCAATACTTTAAAAACAGCGTCTTTTTTTGGGGGCGGTGGATGTGTTCTTTCACCCTGCAGCAGGTTGCTACAGCAGGGCATCAAGTGATTGCACTAGAACAACTGGGAGGATAATGAAATACAGTGGGGAGTGCAAAAGCTTCTTAAACCAGATTTCCTGCAAGAGAAACCCTTAATGAAAGCATGTTCCAAGTGCTCTGTCAATCTGCTTGTTTTTTCAGGATGCCAATATGTAATTTAGGTCCCCTTTGTTGCAGTGTAAATAGCAAGTGAGCTGTGGTGATCTTGCACCCAGAGCTGTAGGCCTGGATTCAGACTGCGTTTTGCTGAAGAGAGTACAGTGATCAGGAGCATGCAGAGAGCTGACAAACTAACGATGAGACAGGAGACAGCAAAGGTACACAGGTGAGGAGACTACACAGGAAAAGATGAGAGCCCTATCCAGTGGGAGAGGCAGTTGTCTCATTGTACTAGGAAAATTACTGTGTGAGGTTTGTCTGTAGTGCTGAGCATCTCACATTTTGCTCTAATGTGCTTCTTTTTCTCTTCTTGGGAACAAATGAATTCAAGTTAAAGATGCTTTCGTTGTCATTGGCTGAATCCTGTAGAAATTAGTTGTGGTTTCAGGAACACACATTAGAAAATTCCCAGAGAAGACCATTTTCAATCAGCGTTGAAAATTCTCTGTAGAGCTGTGTTCTCTCCCATCTCGACCGTGACTCACTGATCTTTTTGGAAGCTTCTAGGTTTCTGGCACTACACTTCAAAGATTGGCTGCTGGTGGCAGTGGGATCTGCCAATTGTTCATTCCCACTGCTACCTCCGCTGTTCCCATTCTAAGAGAATTTTGGAGAGGTGACTAAAGTGCAAACTCTTTGCTTTTCCTTCCTCGCAGCTTCCCCAAAACAAAGTAACCTGACACATAAACATAAGGAGAACTCTCTAAATATGGCATCCTGTGCATAGATAGTATTACAAGTATTTATATTCCTAGGAAAAGCTAAAAGCTGGAAGGGGGAGGAGGAGGAGGAGGAGAGGGAAGGGAGGAGAGAATGTTTTGGTTTTAATCAATCTCCATTTTTTCCTTTGAAATTGGAAAAAAAATGTCTTCTAAAAATTTATCTATTTCTTATTTTTGGATTCAATCTTGTGCTTCAGATTCCTGTAAACTTTTCCGGAGTTTGAAATGGTAAGCACATGTTCTGTGAACACAGCCAAGCTGTGATAAGGAATTCATGTGTCTGCGTCTCCAAGTTCCATTTTGTTTCTACAGCTTCTGTGATTGAAAATGCACATTTCTCATGAGCACTCACAGAACTGAAACAGCATGATTTGCAAGCTTGCTAAATGGATTTCTTCCAAGCAAGTCATAGGGGTATGTCATCAAAGCTTAACAGCATCAGATAGAATTCCATCCAGGAAAAGTATTAAAGTATTAAAAACCCACCTCTGTTTTTTATATATATATATATATAGTGGTTATTGAATTTCAGGATTGTAGCGTGGAAACCAAAACCCTGGCACTTTTTTTTGGTTTGACTGAAATCCTGGTGAAGCTTGCTCATGTTTTACATTAAGAGAGCACTAGAATGAGGGTATTTGTTCATGGATTGGAATTGCAGTATAGGAAAGTGCAAAACTGAAATGTCAGAACTATTTATGTTTGCAGAACATCTTTTTCTGACTTTGATAAGTAAAATGTGGCAGTTTGGCAGTGAGGTACTCAAAATCCAGGTAAGTTTGGGTTTTTTTCCTCCTTCTCTCCCCATCCTTGAACTAAAAAGATGCTGTCTGGTGAAGGTGGTAGCAATAGAGATCTATAGGGATCTGCAGGGACAACGTGCAATTCCTGGCACAGGCTGAGCTCCCTTTTCCTAGGCCAGCACAGGCTCCTGGGATAAGACTCCAGCCATAAGCTGGTAGGTAGGTAATTTGTCTGAAGCAAGTATCACCCTTTCCCTGTTCCACTGAGTTATCTCGGTTTTCAGTATAGGAAGCAGAAAATTTCATGCGCACGCTTAATCTTATCTGAATTGTGGGAAATTGGATAAAGTGAGGTTTTTGTTATTCCAATTCACCTTCATAGCTCAGAGATGGAAGTTGTCAAAATTAGCTGCTAAAAACATGTGCTAACCTTCCAAGGTGCTTTACAAATCACTACAGGATGACATTTCAGTTCTGATTGGGTAAAGATGTCTGTGCCAACTTCCTCCCTTCAAATTAAGTTCTCAGATGTTTAAAATTGTACATGTGCAAAAGTTTGCTGGCTCCCAGTCTGAAATGTAGCCATTTTAGAGCTGGAACCCTGCAGCTGTTTGACAGCTTAGTATTAACACTCAAGAGTTAAAGAAATGCAAGAGGATTGCATCTTATGGAATTAATACAATGTGAGAAGTTAATCCTTTCTATAGGTGTTTGCTGTTTTGTGTGTGGGACTGAAAGGATTGTATTGTTTAAGCATTGTTATTTGCTCTGGTTGGCAGGCGTGTTCTTATGGAGCTCTTTTACTTTTTTCTCCCCTCCTTCCTCTGCATTTCTGATTTAGATGCATGGCTTTCATATGTTGTCTCTAAAATATTCTTTATTATTATTAAGTGTGGATGCTTCCCCCAACTTTCCAGGACATGGATATCATAATGTTTCTTTGATCCTGCAAATGTGGCCAGATCATGTATCCAAACCTTGATGCTGTGGCATTCTTGAGCCAGATAAGGGAACTGCAACAAGCTTTTTCCACAAATCTCAAAAGACACCCCAACATCATAATCCCACAACAGCTGAGCAGGAGCTGTAATAGTGCCCTGGGCCCTGCTCCTGAGATGGCAGTAATACAAACCCACAATCTGCTGCCCATGTCTAGAGCTTTTGTTATATTTTGGGTAGAAGGAGCAAACTGTTTTTGCCTTTTGCTCTCATTCTCTGCCTTGAGAGGTGAGTACAGAAAGTAGACTCTTACAGTTCAGGGTTATTTTTCTTCCTTATACATTGCTATTTGCTTAGAAGCTAAGAGAAAAATCAATTCAGAAGTGGAATCAGAAGCCTGTGAGGTGCCTTGTTCATGGAGGAGGTCATTCCTTAGTATTTCCAGTGCAAGAAAGAGCTGTTTTGGGAAAAGGTGCTTTTTCACCCCTCTGCCAAGCTTACTTGGGGCAGAGAAGCACTGTCATTCTGGTCAGACTTCATCCCAAAGGCCCGCTGGTCTTTCAGGCTGATGAGTCCGGCACTGAGTCTGTTGAAGGAGTATGTGAAGCTCCTGAAATAGCTTGAGCTAAAAGCTAGGGGTTCTTGTCTGTGTAGTTGCCATTGAAAGTCTAGGGCAGCTCTCAGAAAAATAGCTGGGGAAAAGAGAGATGCAAAAATCAGCCCGTTGGAAAGTTGAGCGGGTGCTGAGCAAAGAATTTTACTAAAACTCAATAAACTAAAACCAACTGGAAAGCAGCAATCCTGCAACTTTGCTGATGACCTGCTGATGAGCTGGAAGCCCAGGCAGCGGCTAGGATGGAGGTCAGGAGGAGGGCAGTGACCATGGTCAGCATCAGGCAGGGCACTCCAGCAGTGGCTGGCCACGGGCAGGGAAGGCAGCAGCTCAGACTCCTCAAGCCCTCTCTTGGCTTTGTCTTTTCCTGGCAGGAATCCTGAGCCCTGCAAATCAGGGTTGCTAATGTTTCATTTTGCCTTGGACTGGCTGCTTGCAGAGCCTCCTTTCAGGGACATGGTGGGATCATTCCTTGCTCTGCCATTGCAGTGTACCTATTTCTTACTGTCATCTGAAAAATTCTCCCATGGTTAGTGCCTGTTTCTTAATAAATGTACAGTTATACTTACCTTGGTGCCTGTTATCACCTGCACAGCCAGCTGTTCATTCACCATCTAAAAATCTTGCCTCTGAAATGATGACTTAGAGCTTATTTTTAATAGGTTCTGGGAGGTGCTTCATGCAGTGATTGTGGATTTTGCTAGGCGAGTGACATCCTGTCATTTTTCCTTCCCTTCTTTTTATTCTGACGGTCATGGAAATTGTGCTCTTCCTGCATGATGGGCCCTTGGAGAAGAGCATTTAGCATCCTGTACCTGTCACACAAATAACATCTTCCCTTTCTGTGCTGCAGAGTCGCACCTTCTTCCCTGCTGCGTTTCCTTAATCAGCACCTATGGCAAAGCAGCAGGTACTGAGCCATAGATCAAGTGTGGTACTTGCTGTGAAACTCAGCATCTGCCTAAATAGCACTTGTGTCTGTTTACGCTGATTGTTTAATGCAGCTTTCTAGGTAGTACCATGCCAGGTGCTGTTGAGTAAGGGATTACTATGGCCTGTAATCATTGCAGCTCATAACTGAGGAGGATTTCCTATTCTGTGCTCGGGCTGCAATGCTGTTGCCTCTTTCAGTTCCAGACTTAAAAACACTGATTTTTTTTTTGTTTTGTTTCCCCAGGTCAGTTAGCTAAAGCCATCTTTGCAATTAAAAGCAGTCACATTCTTGTCCCCTCTAATTTTGATAAGGATGCTTTTCAGGGCAGGGAATGACAGTGATTTTGTTTAGGTTCTTACAGACCTTTCTAGGGACAATAGTGTCTGATTTCTGCAAGTCCTGCTAAAACCAGGAGGGTGCAGAGGGATGAGATGGGGACTGCATTACAAAGAGGGATCCTTATGGAAAACAAAGAGCAGAAGTGGAAGTCAGAGGGTGACAGATATCCCTTTTTCATCCTTGCAGCAACTGTTTTGCATCTGCTTGTTGTACTGTTTGACAGGTAAGGATTCTTTAGGATTCTTTTATCCCTGCACTGAGCGAATAACATAACAGCAAAACTGTTCATCTCTGCCTTACCTGGACTATTTCTGTTACCTTATTTGTTTAATTCTCACAACCTACACTCAGCCTTTTCAGAAAATTGGATCCTTGAACTTCATCCCAAGATCTTGAGGAAATCTCCAATTGTCTCTGTGCAATTCCCCAGCCTCTCTATCTATGAGAACAAAACCTATCTCTCCCCACCTGATGTACTCTGAATTTTCACAGGGATTATCTAAACAAAGCCCATGCGATCTATTTCTCTCAACCCCTCTACAAATGGGAAAGCATAAATCATGGGTCCCTACAAATAAACACAACTGGCAAGATGTGATTTTTCTCTGTCTGAAGTAACACCAGTTCTTTAATCTGCTGCCTCCTGGAAGCATGTCTGTTCGGAGAAAGAACAACCATTACAATGTATACACAATGTTCTTCTGCCACTTCTCCTTGCAGGCTATAATGGGAACCCAACACCAGAAACATTGAAAGAAATGGAGCCAAGTGAATACCTCTTTTACTGTGTTTGCTTCTCCAACTTGGCTTTGAAACCAGAAAGCATTCCTGCTTGTAAGGAAAGGAATGACCAGCTCAGAAAGGGAAAATCCTGACCGTGAAATCCTGCTGCAGCTTAATTTTCAGACTTGTGACTTTCGCTCAAGCATAGTGCTATAGTTGGGTGAGCGTTGGGACATCATTAGTTCTGAAAACAGCCTTTGTAAACTGAAGAAAGAGGAAGTTCTTGCTGCAACAAAAACAACTCCAAGTTGAACACTTAAAAATGCTGCAAAAAACTGGAGATGTTTTTACACTTAAACTTCATCTGGAGTTCATTTGAAATAATCATGTTTACGTGGAGGTGAATTAGTGCGCTCAGCTCTGCCAATGTCTCACTGTACTTTAAAGTACGCAGCCAAGAATTATAACCCTTGTAATTCAGCCCCTGAGTGCTGCACTCCCAGGTATGTGCAAGAACCAAGAGGCAAAAAGGCCAGTCTGGAGGAGGGGAGGTGCTGGGGAGCCAAAATCACTTTAATCAGTGATGAACCTTGTAGGAATATTCCAGGGGGAATAAGTGCTGGGTCCACGCTTTGTGTTTCATTACAAAACAACTGTTCCTGTTTATGTGAATGGCAAGCCTACACAGAGATCCTGTTGCTGTGTCTCTGATGAGGGTAGGATTCAGTTTGCTGGGCAATGATGATGTTCACATCTCTGCTAGACCTCTGCACCTCCTTATGGCTTTTGGAACAGGCTCACTGGGATGTGAGTCATCTCTGCTCTTGGAGACACCTCCTTTTGGGTAAGGCTAGTCTTTCCCTTCAGCATCCCTGGATGGCAGGGATCAGGGTGCTGTAGAGATGAACCCACCCTAAGGGTCATTTTCCAGTAGTACCATTGGCCTGAGAGGCCTCATCTTCTTTGAGGAGTGTTGGATGCTAAATGTGTGTTTGGAGTGGCTTGGATAGGTCCTTTCAAGCATTGCACTGTTTCCCTCTTGCCCTTCAGTTCAGCTACTCCTATTTTAGGGGGTGTCTGCATGAGCATAAAATGTACTTACTAAAAGAGTTTCACAACTGATATGCATGGATAGTACCTGGGAATGTCTCTAGCACATCTGTGCTGTGTGGTCCTTCCAGGAGCCTGAGAAAGCATTTCTGTTGCTAAATTTTTGAGTGGCGGGATTAATTCCCAGCTAAGGTCTGTGAGCAATTGCAGAGAGCAAAGCTTTTCGGTTTTGCTTTGATGGTCAAAAAATGCAGTTGCCTTGAGTGTTGGCTGATATGAGAAGGAGCTTTATTTCAGGCAGCTTCTGCTGTTTTCAGTTAATTGAAGCCCATAGTTGTTGCAAGCCCTCTCCTCACCCTCGGCTCATCTCCTATTTCTGTCTGCTGCTACTGAGCTGTTAGTGAAGGTGCTGCTCCTGCCTGGGCTTTCAGCCTGCTCCTGGAGATGCTGCTCCTGCTCAGACTGGTCCTGGCAGACTGGCCTTGTCCTTGCCAGGCTGTGTGGCAGCAGGGGCACTTGGCCTGGTGGCTGCTCTATGCTGGAAACTTGGTTGTTGCCATCTTCCTTGTTACTGCACCCTGTGCTACCCAGGAAATGTCAGCCGCAGAGCTGCCAGCTCGGGCTTTGCTCAACCACCGGCATTGCTGTGTGCACCCCAAAGAGAAAGGGAGATACAGGGAACAAGGGAGATGACAAGAAGCAGGGTTACAAATCATACTGAGGAAGGTGCAAAGCTGAGAGGGGCAAGTAGGGATTGCGTGTAGGTAGCAGATGGGCTCTGTTCTGGGTACTCACCTGTTTTGGTCTGTAAGACCATGAGATCAATTCTCCAAGTGGAACCAGGTGGGAGGAATCTCAGTGAGGTCAAAGGAAGATAATTTTATTACAGCAGCTTGCAAGTTCCTTTTTTGTGTGGGTATTATTGCTGCTTAATGTAGGGGATTAAACTCTTAGCTGATAAAATTCTGCATGTAGCTCCATTGACTTTTATGGCACTACAGCCATTTACTGCTGTAAATGGGTCTGCACTAGCACCCTGCACGAATGGTTCCCAAGCTGTTGTCTGTAGATAACTGGTGTCACAGTGTCATGAGTTCAGCAGCAGCAGCCATTTTTCTTTTTTTTTTGTAGTAGCTGGTGCAGCACTGTGTTTTCGATTTTCGGCTTGGGAACAGCACTGATAACACCAGTGTTTATACTTATGACTTAGAATGTTTAGGCTGGCAGAGGACTTTCTGAGTTTCATGCTCTGCCAGGGAGAAGAGGAAGCTGGGAGGAAGCAGAGACAGGGCACCTGACCCAAACTGACCAAAGTGGTATTCCGTACCACAGCACGTCATGTCCAGGATGTAGAGATGGAGAGCAGAGACCGGGAAGGGGGGGGGCACTGCATGTTGGAGCTTGGTTTCAGGTGATGGGGGTACACTGCTTGGTGGGGCTGGGGGAGCAATTGTATTCTTTTCCCTTGTATTTCTCTTGTCATTATTATTATTGGTGCTAGCAGTAGTGATTTATGTTATACCTTAGTTACTAAACTGTTCTTATCTCTTTCGATTCTCCTCCCCATCCCCCTGGGACTGGAGAAGAAAGAGGGGGGAGTGAGTGAGAGAGCTACTGTGTGAGTTTGAGGGCCTTAAAACACGACACACAGCCATGGGTACGTGGCCCTCAGCTGGATGCTTGCAATCTTCTCCAAAGCATCTTCAGTTAAAGACTTAGTAACTAGATTGCCTTGTATTCCACAGTAAATTTTACATGCTGACAGCAATCTGTGGTTGAAAAGCTACGGATGACACTGCTTTAAAATCTCATCACTAATTCATTGCTTTTAAATTGTGTAAATTAAGATTCTCATTACCTTTTTTTTTTTATTGTCACTTATTGGGCTGAGGAGACTCTTTACCACCAGCTTTGCCCAGAGGCTTGTTTCTCTTTACAGCTAATCTTGGGACCAGCAGCCAAACCAGGACATGCTGCCATTTTAATGAACTGTAGATTTAGAGTATCGTAGCATACCTGGAAAAAGAATAAATCATAGGTTGCTTATGATTTCTTTCTTCATTTGTTTCAGAAGTGAGCAAGTAGCCAGCCATTAGGTTTCTTTCAACAGTGACAGGCTAATTGTTTCAAAATGGGGCTGGGTAATATGTGGAGTGCTGCTATGTGGGATCAGTTGGAACATCTGTTCCTGAAGAACGCTGTGTAGGGACGTCAGTTCTAAACAGAGATAAGCCGGTTCAAACAGGATGTGAAGGAACCTTGCAAAGCTGAGAAAATTACTGTCATGACAGCTGTAAAACCAAAACCCTCTTGGAAATGCAGCCTGGGAGCACTGCTTTTAAACGGAAGCAGAGAAAAACTGATCTGCGTTTCTAGGCAGGGCTCTGTGCTGCAGGTAAGCACGGTCCTCTTGCAAAGCCTTTACTGGTGTTAAAATGCCCCTTTGCAGCTCCTGCCTACAAGAGCATTTCATAAGCTGTGAGTTGGCTTAGGCAGCCAGCTCTCACAAGAGGTAATTAGCTGGAAATTCAGATTGTTTTCAGCAAATATGAGACAGTTGTCTTAGGTTTGATTTTTCCTGCACTGAGTATCTGCTGATGGCCGCCACCAGAAGCACAATGCAAAATTAGATGGATGCAGGATAGCTGTTATGCTTCCTCTGTAATTTTATGTCTATTTGTGTACCTTGCTATGTATCTTTGCTAGGGAAAAGGTGTTCGGTTGGGTTTTGTTCAGTTTGGCTGGGGTTTCTTCAAAAGGTGTTTGATGCAGTGGGAATTTTTAGCTGTGATACTTAACTTTTGGATGGCAATGAAACATCTGAAGAAAAGAGTGCTCAGAAACTGGATACTTTAAGTGGTACAAAGCTGAACTCTTACAGCAAGTGATAAATAAGAGTAAACGTAATGCATACATTTCTGACATAGCCCAAGTGCCTGATGGTTTTCTGTGACTTTGTCCCTGGGAGTATTTGAATTGTTTGGGCTGCTGCTGCTAGCAAAAATTATGCAGTATCCACACAAAATGGAAAATGTTAATGTGCAAAGGTTTTGAGCAATTTGGAAGAAGCTCTGAAAGGAGCAGGGCCTGGGTCAGGCTTAGAAATGAAGTATTTTGTATTACTTCGCCCTAGCCTCAATTTCACAAGATATTTAAAACACATGCCTACATTTAAACATATGAATATTTGTGCCGGCTTCAGTGAAACCCTTCTCTTGGGTAAATTTAGGCATAGGCTCAAATGTCTCACTGAATTAGAAATGTAAAAAGACTTCACGTACTTCCTCCTCACAGCCCAAATAGTGACAACTCTGAGTAAATCCAGTGGAGTATGTAAAGCAGATGAGTGCAGAAAACACTGATAAATCCTCTACCAGTCCTTAAATCTTGCTGGTCTTTAATCTGATAACTCTTCCTCCCTCAGACACTGGTGGGTATAGTATTTCAGCTCTCAGACCGCATGCTGGTATGCATAGATATATTACGTGCTGTGTCTCAGGGCAGCAAGTGTACACAGAAATTAGGAATTTAGGTTGTTCAGTTAGAAAAAGACAGCTTTTAAGCTGTCTTTCATTACGTCCATTATTTAACAGAGGACTTTCTCAGTCAGGAAACGCTTCTTCAGAGGTACTGTTGCTGCAAAGCCAGTTTACACATGGATTCCTGATGCTTGCAGTGGAGAGGAGATAAAATAATTTCTCCTGCTGCTCCATCCTCTGCTGCTGTTCCAGCCGAGGGATTTGTTCCAGATGGCAGTGATGGCAGGTGGGAGCAGTCTGTGCTGGGGCACAAGGACAGAGGTATACTCCATTCCCTGTGCACCCCTTGCAGGTGATGCCCAGAAGATGAACATGCCAGAGTTTCACCACTGACTGCTCCAGATGGGCTCAGAAATGGCTGCAAAAGGGCCTCCTGCTCACACCTCCCTGCTGGCATTGTCTGGTCCTTCCCTGCATCTTCAGGCATCAGGAGGTAATGGGGACTGGCTGAAAATCCCTGGGTTTGTGCTTTGTCAGAGGACGGAGCAAGCCATTCTATTTCCTGCCCAGTGCAGCCATGGCTCCCCTGTTGCTGCCCAGACTGCCTGGGTCTGTGTTGCTGCATGTCACCCTGCCCAGCAGGGCTGGCGGCCAGCCTGGCTCTGAGCACGGTGGGAATATTCTTCTCAATTTGAAAGTAACTTTTTAAACAGTGTTAGAAGCTTCAGAGCTCCTGATCAAAGATGCTGGAGATATGACAGGTCAGTGTGGTAGAGCAGCTGCCGGCATCCCATCAAGAGGTATCCCGGCTACAGGAGCTGATGGCTATCTGGGAATGACGCCAGCTCTTGGCTGGGAGTGGCCTAGAGTTTCCGAAAGAAAGAGGGGCTTGAAAAGTAAAGCTGTTCTTTTGATTTCAGCTGAGAAAGGCCAAGGACACTTGCAGCCTGGCAGAGCCAGCACGGGAAAGGTGAGGCGGCCGCAAAGCGCTGCTCGTTTCCCTGCTTCAGATGAGAGGGCAACTGGCTGTGAAAACAGAGGGGATGATCAGGAGAGCTTTGAACAGAGCAGGTCCCCAGGTGTGAAAACTTCCCTGCTGCTCAGAAAATCAGGGACCTCCTGCAGACTGCACTTTATTGAGAGCTGATGTCAGCACTGCATTGCTATTACCTGCCAGCTTGGATACCTGTGGAGTGATAAATACTGGCTCTCCCAAGGCTGTGTTCAGGTGACCAGCTCAGTCTGTTTCACTGCTGCTCACTGTTGCCTCTGCCCTCCTGTGCTGGTTCTCCTGTGGCACTTGGACCAGCATTGAGGTGCTCAGACCAGTCCACACCTTCCTTCATGCTGGCCATGGGTTTGTGCTCCTTAATCCCTTCAGGTGGGATTGGGCTGCTTTGTCCTCCACAGACTGGGGCTGCAGTTAGCAGGTGCAGCACAGCCTGCTTTAAATCTCAAATATCCCTTTCTTAAGGGTGATGGGCATATGGACAGCAGCATCAGGAGGAGTTTTGAAGCCTATTCTTCAGCAAAGTGCATTGAAGTCACCAGCATCATGTTTGCTCTTACTGATGAAGACTGGGGGCAGTGCCAAAATGTCTCTGTGAATTAAACTAATTTAATCAAGCTGGGATTGATGCTCCCACTGAGAAGAGCGCTGAGGTCTCTGAGCCCCCTCATATGCTTTGCAGGATGTGAACAAACAATTTACACTGTTTTTTCTTTGTAACTCTTCAGTTTGCTCTTGGCAAATGCAGGCCAGCAAGAAGGAGGGAAACCGCTGTGTGCATGACTGGAGGTGGCAGTGCGATGGATTGTGTGCCTCCATCTGTTGCTAAATGGAGTCTCTTGAAGCCAGCCTCGAGTGGAAGCCAAGGTACAGCAGATCCTTTGCAGGAGGGTAGGTGGGTGCTGCATGACTGTGGTGCAGGAACGGTGGTGTTCTTGGGCAGGTGGAGATGAGTGATGGAGGTGACCTGCCTGTCTTGGCACTTCCCCAGGCTCAGCTGCCCAGAGTTTATCAGAAGAGCACCAGAAAAGCTATCGCCATCCTCACCTGCTTGATTCCATTTCATGCTTTAAAGGAACACCTTTTTCCCCACGGTACAGCTGTAAAAAGTTGTTTAACAGCAGCCTCTTTATAACTTTTTATGTAGACACATTGTAATTAAAAACCAAAACTAATCAGAAATTACCTTCCAAGGGACCTACCCAAGTGGGGATTGGGGGCATTTGCTATACAGCAGCCAAAACTTTTACAAACATTTGGTTTAGTGTGCAGCACTTTCAGCGGATGAGAATGGGCGATTCCAGCTCACGGGCACTAGCTATTCTCCACCAGGGAGCCCTCCCTGAACAGTGCTTTGCTGAGGACAAAAAAGTCTTCAACAAGTACAAAAATCCCATCTAGCTCAACGACTCTGTCAGTGGATGGTCGTGCTGGGAAAGTAAAGAATCAGTGGGGAAAGTTGCTCCTTGATGCTGCAGTAAAATGTTGGCCTTTTGGAGGCTCAGCCATCCTGCAGGATTCATCCCATGTACTCAGTCCAAAGCCTTGTGTTTCCTAAAGACGTTATGGCACTTGCTCCTTGGTGCCCTTCCAGGTCTCGTATATCGTAAACCAAGCAAGAAATAGGTTATGACCCAGAAATAACAACTGAAAAAAGAATTATATAGGCTGGGATAAGAAAATCCCTATATTAGGATGAGATTGTGTTTGTTTGTTTCTGGTGTTGTCTGTCCAGGGGCCAGTGTGTTTCCAGTGGTTTTCACCCCACAGTCAAGAAAGCCAAAGACTTGCTTGGTTTTGTTAACAGGAGCTGGTGTGATTAATCTAACACTGGCAGGAGGTACTTTAGAGCTATGCTAAATACAGTGACTAAGTACCGTGACATTTTTGATGGCACCAAGTGACTCAGGATGTTCTTTGTGTGTAGCAGCTAGTGGGACACAGTGACAGTATGGTCCTGGGTCAGGACACTTAACTAAGGGCATGAGGGCACCTATGCCACTTTGTTTTGAAGGAGTTTGTGGATGTCTTGAGCCATTTATTCCAAAACTCTCCAAGCTTTTAACATTTTAAAATACTGGGGTTTAGCATGGTGCAATGTCTCTCTTAAACTTTTTCTTAGCTTAATCCACCCATCTATACCCATGGCAGAATTTCCCCGTTCCCAGGACAGAGATGCTGAGCTCCACTGTTGATACTATTCATAAAGTAATGCCAAACCCCTGGTGCTGCACACTGGGCCTTTCCCCAAATCCTACCTCTTCATAAATAGGCTGCCACATTGTTTGATGTAAAATGCTTGCACCAACATCCTGTGTCGGGGTGAGTGGGGCTTGTGTACACTGTGATTGCAGTGCTGCAGCAGATATCCTGCTTGCAGCGAGCAGGAAAGGCTTCTAAAGCAGCAGAGCAATTAAAGACCTTAAGCCTGACTTTAGAAATGCCTTCCAATTTGGGGCAAGGGAGAGAGAGCTTTGAGGTGGGGGATGAGGTGGGACCCATATTCCACCTTGAATACCCACATCTTAGGGCACCACCTGCGTATAGATAACCATATAAATTCATAAATACATATATGTATATGTGTTATATATAGCAGTCAGTCTGCCACAGGCAGCTGCTGACATGAGCAGTCCATGTCTCCCCTGGGAGGGAAAGATGAGCCAGACTGCTGAGAAAAGAGAGAAGGATACTGAAGTCAACGAAGAAACTTAAGGGGAAAAGCCCAATCTCTGCAGCTGGAGATGTTGGGGCACACATTTTTTCCCTTTCTCCTGTTTCCCTACTTGCTTGTCTCCCTGGCCAAGCTCTTGCCCATTCTTGCTGCAAACTTGCTTTCCTGCAGTTCTCCAGTGCCTGGGTCCTTCCTTCGAAGCCTCAGTCTGGCTGCAGAGGGAGAGTGATGAGTTTGATGGTGCTGTTGGTGGCCCACGAAGCAACACCACTGGTGAGGGAGCTGGCCATAGAAAGACACAGTTGCAGACTTTTCTTGAGCCCTAAAACCTCCTGCTCACAGAGAATATCTGTCTCCTCTCACTGCCCCCTCCCCTGCTCCTCCACTGGCCCAGAAAGGGAGATGGTAATCAGTTGGGCTGCAGCTCTCCCTGTTTTGGGATGCAATATTGGACAGTAAGTTTTGAGGCAATTGACTGAAATAAGCCTGTAGAGGTGCAACAATGGAGCTGAAGTTCCCTCTACTAACTAAAATAAAGCTGTAAGCATCTGTAACCCCCTTGCCCTGTCCCCAGCAGCGACTGCCTTTGGCAAGGGGCCCCAGCAGAGATGCTAGGTGCTGGGAAGCATCCACTGGGCAGGATTTGGGCCATTGAGAAAGGCTCTGAAGCTCTTTGAAACTGGACCCTGCTTCTTGAGCAGACTAGAAACCAGTGGTTAGGGTTTTTTTTGGTCAGGGACTGTTTCCCTGCCTTGCCTTTCTGTGTGACACTGTATTGCCTGCACTCTACAGCAGGACAAGGAGGGGTATTAAGGGCTTGCGGCCAGGAGAGGTACATGATCTTGTAATGGAGCAGGGGCAGGTATCACCCCCAACCCAGGTGATCAGCTCACAGCTGCCTCACTATGGGCTTAAACTAACTTTTTAATTCAAAATTTCTATTTTCTTCTCAAGAGAAGCATTCTTGCTTTCTTTAAAGAAAGGTATTGGCTGTTAACTGTTTTTTAACTCCTCCTCCCCAAAAATAAAAAAACAAAGAAATAGGCAGAGAAATCTCATTTTGAAAACAAAATTGTAGGGAAATGATGTGTCTAAGCAATACACACATAGTTTTAATGCTCTGAAGGTTCATAACAAGTATGTTATTATGTATCCTGATCTATTTATAAGAAGCCCTATCCATGTTGTACATGGCTGCCTGGATGTTGCACTAGCAATTAGGGTCAGAGCCTAGGGAAAAACCTTCCCTTTTTTTAATCCTCATCCATACTCTGCTGAGATAATTTTCAAATCAGGCCCAGCGTGGGATCTACAGTAGGGATCCCATCCTGCTGTAGGATTGTGAATTTTCTTGCATAACTATTCATTATCTTCCCTTTCTTTAGGGCACTTTCTCCCCTGTGCTATTAGCTCAGCATCATCAGGCCTGTCCATAAGACCAACACCAGATTTTTCCTCTGGTCACTGAAATTTAATCTTAGGCTCAGACGGGGCATTAACAACCACCTGTGTACAGGGGACACATGCATTCCTTTTATTGTGGTGCAGAGGGAAATGCCTCGTGCGCTGCAGGGTTACATGGTTCGCCCATCAGATCTATTATTAAAGATACTCCTGCTACCGAGCTCATTAAGAAACACGCTCCTCAGCTCCTTCTCTCTCAGCCCTGCCTCTTTTAAAGGGGAACAGTTTAATTTGAATGAATCTTTGATTTGATTCTGTCACCTTTCATGCTCTCCCTATAAAGTGCTATTCCCCAGGTTCCTTAGGATGAGGAGTTACTTGACCAGGTATGAAGGCAGAGTGTAGCTGTGGAATTGATCTAATTTTGTTGATGCGGCTGCAGGATTTTATTGCCTGCTTGTAGCAGGGATGTGTCATCATAAAAGAGTGTGAGAGTGGGAAGTCCTGGGGTTTCTCAGTCTGCACTGCTCATCTCCAATGGATTTAGCAGATGGGGCAGTGAAGGGAAGGGCTCACTACTGGGTCAGCTTCCTTATTTTCTCAGGGGATGCTTCATTTTCAGCTTGCATTTGAGCTCTCCAAGCAGCAGGATGCTGAGGGGAAGGGGAAACAGGGTGAGAGTGTTCAGCAACAAAAATTAACCCATGGGGGCTTTTTGGAGGGGAGTTAATGGCTACTTTTAGGTCCTGGTCCTATTTCTGTGAAGTAAACAGCCACAGGCCTGAGCCTTTTATCTCCGGAGGAATGAACTGAGTTGGAGAGCAGAGCAGAGCTGGAGTGTGGTGAGACACTCTGCCTTTGGGGGCTTTGGGTTTTGGCTACAGGTTTGATATCCAGCTGGTGAGCGTGTTGGGTAATCTGCATGGCTGTGGTGCTGCTGCAATTAAGCTCCCGTGACTGCAAGCCTGATCCAGGTAAAACATGTCTGATCCAGGCAAGCCATCAGCAGGGCCTGATATGCTATGGTGTGATGTGACAGGGACAAAGTCCCCTTCCTGCCCAGACCACAGCACCTTCCTGCAAACTCCTTCTTGTCTGACAGCAGAGATGGAGGAGGTGGTTACAGCTAATAAATGAATCCTGAGTGCTCTCTTCCTTCCCCTTGCCCGACTCTCCTAGATGTCTCTTAACAACGACATGTACCTCAGACTGATGAATGAAAAAGCATATTCCCTATCTCCCATCACCTCTGGACAAATGGCATGGCCTTGCTCTGCTCCCTGCAGATGGCAGTGGATGCACTCCTGATTTACACCACTGGAGGAGAGATCTGGGCCCCCACCATGCTTATCCCAAGCACTTTCACACCAAAATGACTAAAGCCACCTCAGCTCCAGGATCTCACGTGGGGTGAGCTGGTACATCTGCAGCATGCCCAGCCTGCTCCAGGCCCCAAAATACCAAACACTTTCCTTAAACTCTCCTCCTCAGGATGTTTTCCCCAGGAACCCCTGCCTGGGTGTGTGTCCCTTGGACAGGGCCAGCAGTGAGGTGCATGTATAGAGTCCCTGAGCCTACGGGCACTGACTTTAATGCCCCACCATGGTTTCTCCATCCTTCACAGCTGCCAGATGCTGCCCTCTCCCCACTTCCTCCCTGCCAGATGGTGCAATGGGTTTTGTGGGACAATCCTGTTTTGAGGATCAGCTCAACGCAGTTGCATCAGGTCTCTCTGCCCCAGGACACTGGCCCTTTGCTGGCACAGCTGGGGTCCAGAATTGCTGCAGGGCAGCTGTGCCACTGTAGCTCTGTCTGGGAGCTCAAGCCTGTGGCAGAGCTGCTGTCACTTGGTCCATGTCATTGTTTGCCGCTGCTACAAGGTCTGTGCTATGTGAACTTGCATCTCCCATTATGTAGAAGGGCACTGCAGACAATGGCTGTTCTGGGATGCAGGTATGGGCTTCATGTTTCTGCCCGTTCAGGGACTAAACCACCCGGAAAACTCTCTTTAACCGGCATTAGAGCATGTTATTGGCAGGATTAACTACCACAGCCACCCTCAACCTAGTGAAGCTGGGCAAGGAGATAGCCTTGCCAGTAGGTGGCTGTGACTGTACCCTATAGAAGTGCAACCAAAACCAGGCTGTGGGCTCCAGAAAAGCTGCCTGCTGCTCTCTGCATCCCTAAGTTCCTCGAGGAGCCATGGCCAAGCTGTGGGGTTTTGCATTTAATTTCCCTAGTTCCTCAGGAGCAGCATTGGGGTGCAGACAAGTCCCAGCTGCCCAAGGCCCCTGCTTACCAGGGCTAGTCGTGTTTGCGCTCCAGTAGGGTGGACACTGGGATTGCTCCCAAAGGACACAGACCGTGCTGCTTTGGGAGACTTAAACTAGAGCTAAGCCTCAGGCCGGGCTTTGTGCATGAATCTTGTGAAAACCATCATCTGCTGAAGATTTTGTTTCCCATCCGGGGTAGATGGACAGCGCAGTGGAAAAAAAAATGCAGCTTTTGTGCTGATGGATCCAAATCACCATCTGTGTTTAAGAGCTCGGCTACTATAGAGCAGGCAGTGAAATCTGGTTAACCCGTGCTTGGGGTCTCTGGGAGTGCTGGCAGCTGAAACATGCATGTGGTTGTGCTGGTCCTGGCTTTGGGGGTGGGAAGGCAGAAGTGCTCTGGACTCTGTTATTTATAAGTGCCATAGATACAGATGAAACTGGGCTTTGTGGCTGATTTAGATGAAATCTGACTAGCAACACCGTTCCCAGCCTGATTTTATACCTCCTTTCCTCTCCCCCCATACTCTCCCCTTCAAATATTTTATGGATTATGCAGCTCCTGCCAAAGGATTTGAGTTTGAAACCATACTATATTTTGGCCTGTAAAGATGTTGAATGAACGATTTAAAACTGAGTCATTAAAACTGTCCAGGAAAACCTAATGAGTGTTATTTACTGTGCTTCCCAGCTCAGCTAAAATCCAGCTTTTTCTTCTCCTGCTTGCTATACTTTCCTTTTAAAAGCAGCAGCCAAAATTGTCTGGAAAGCATTCCTTGCTAGAGACAAACTGGATCAGTAAGTGGAAATGTCAGTTTTCAAGAATCTCTGCCGCTGCTTTGAAGTCACTTCATTTTTCTGTTTGATTGCTCTAATTCTAAGGCTTTATCTCCCCGGCTATCTCTGAAAAAAGGAAATTTAGTGGCTGCAGCGAGCATTTGAAAAAAAATAAAGAAAAAAGAGCTGCCAAATCCTGATCTTTTGATGATAGTCTCTTCAGAAGGCTGCCTAGGTGGGCTGGCTCCTGGGCTCCTGCTCTGGCTGGGCAGCACTGCTGTGCTCCATGCAGTTACTCCCCATTCCTGTGATTCCCGAGAGGTCTGAATAGGACCCTGCCGTCTTTAATTTCTGTTTGTGTTGCCAAGCTTAGCCTTGGAAATGGAAATCTGACTTGAAAAGAAACTACTTGTGATTAGAAGCTGTGAAAAAAAAAAATAATCTAATGAGTTGCTGCTTTTAATTCCACATCTGAAAGGCAATCTATAACTGTCTTTTATCACTTCTGTCTCCTGTTAGAGAAGCAATCTCATGCTGGGACTCTTTCAACACCCAGGCAGTTAATATACATTATAATTATTGCCTAATGTACGAATAGCCTGGTGTGCCTGAGCTCTCCATTCATTTTCACTCAGCTCCTGGAAGGCCCATGCAGTGCGTATGCAGGGCTGGAGTGAGGATCTCGTGAGCCTGATGGAGGCTTTATTTTAAATTATTTATTTTCTGCATTGTGCTATTGCCTCAGAGGCTCTGTTTGTGAACAAATACTCATGTAGGAAGAGACGATTCCTCCCTCAGAGGGGTTACAGAGCAATGGGGAAAGGAGGGAAAGGAGTAGGGCAAGTCCCAAGAGATCAGCACAGGATGGTGCTGAGGATATCCACCAGCCATGAGCTCAGGTCTGGGTTTATGGTGGACTTCCCAGTGCTGTTAGATAAACAGAAAGTTAAAAAAAAATTAACTAGAAAAACATTCCCAAATTGCTTTTCAATCCAAGCACAAATGTTTTTTGTCCTTCATTTATAGATGTATGCTTATTTCCAGTTTTAAAGGAAAAAGTAGAAGCCAAAGGGCTAGTATTTTCAAAGCACTGTGCTCTGCATGCAGGCTGTCAAAGCAAAACCTTCCTGCCACGCTCACAGAGGGGTTTAATTTCACCCTTGGTCCCCCAGCTGTGGTCTTGCTGCAGAATGGCACTCAGAACCAGCACGGGGTTGCTGCTCAGTGCCCCGACCGATGAGTAACACAGCCATTAAACCCCAACCCCTCTGTGACCTGGCACGTGGGTTTTCAGACAAGCCAGAAGCTCACAGCAGGTTGTGAAAAGCCTTTATTCCTCACCACATGTCAGGGACAGCTTCATGCGATAATGTATGTTTGGTGCAGTGATGAGCATCAGGCAGCATGGCACAGCTTTATCCCTTGAGCCTTCATCTGAACCTTCTCTCCAGGCTATTTGCTGCTCCTCCCTTTTCCCCATGGCAGCTTCCCTGGGGACTATCCCCACCCAAGGACAATTTGAATCCCAGACCTGGTCAATAAACCACCCTATGAACCACCATCGCAGGGGGACAGAGGTCTGGGCTGTTCCTTCCACCCCAGAGAGCTCATGTCACCTCTGCCAAGAGCCTACGTTGGTCACGACACCAGGTCCAGCTGGAGCAGCCCAAACCTACAGGGTAACTTATTTGCCCCTTCCTACAATTCTTAGAGTGCAGTTAATTATTTACAAGCCTTAACACTTAGAGCCACATGGACCCACGGATAGAAGGGCATTAAGATTCCACTTGATGCTCACCAGGCCTGACTAATAAAATAATGTCCAACAAGGGCATCAATTAGCTGCGATTCGCTATCGCTTTGCAAGGCTAATGACAGCTGGAGCGAGGAATTTGAAACCCGAGTCATTTCTGCAGCTTGCACCAGGGTGCCTGGGACAAGGGGTTAGTCATGTGTACCAAATGCAGTGTGAGCTTCTCCATTCTTTATATGTGTCAGACAACGAGCGTTTCAATGCCTGCAGTCACTCTATGGTAATTTGTATTATATAAACAGATATAATCTGGTCATTAATACACGTAATTCTGAGTGAGCTGACAGTAATGAATCTGAAGTATATTATTCCATTGACTTGCTCCCTTACTAAATAACAGTCCTTATTAATAAGAACTGATATATTGTAGCCAGCAGCATGCAGAAACATGCTGGCGTTCATGATGGACTCAAGGTACATAGCTTTGCTCTTTGCATTTTGTCCTAAAGTTTTCAGGCAGGCCCTATTTATACACCGATTGGATTTAGGCTCTTCTTTCACCAGACCAGGTCTTTTCTGTTTACTGGCTCAGGACTGCTCACGTTGCATCAATCACTGCTTGGCACTCTACGCCCTACTTCTCTGGCTCTGCGTCTTGTAAACTGGGTTGGGCTCAATCAGCTTTCCTGTTCCTTCCCACCTCTCAGGAGAATGCTTTCATTAATAACCAATGGGATATTTTTTTGTAGTGGTGTAACAGGCGTTTTCTGGGAAAGTGGAGGTGGGTGTATATGGACAGCATTTAGAGACTTGTCTCACCATGGTTGCACAAATACAGCAGATCTGGGCCACTCTGTAGGTTTGCTTTTTTCTTTAATCACCGGAAGTTGAAGATCCCAAGTGGCACACACCTCTGCATGTATGCTATGGATTGGGTGGCTTAGCTGTTGACCGTTGAGCCAAAAAGTGGTCAATGGGATAGGTTTACATAGGCTGATTTCCATGGAGCTGCAGTGGAAATGGGGACAACTCTGTGGGTCAAGAGCAGGATGGCCACCATCACACATCAGTGACATGAAGCATTTATCTCTCAATCTTGAAGGGAAGCTCTGTCTGCCCATATGGAAAGGTGGTCAGCATGGGCTCAGTCAGTGAGCTGGAGAGCAGAGTAAAGCCTTGTCCTGGAAGTGAGCCTGTTCATGTGTTCATCGAGCTGCCCTGGGCTCACCCTTCCTCTGAATCTGTCTCCTCAGTAAAAGATTTCAGTGACTAATTCTGCTTTTCCGGCAACTCTGAGGATGTTTTGGGAGCATTCTGGAGGGCTGCAGCTGTACTGAGCAGCAGGGGAAAGGCTGAGGATTATTTATATGGAGTTTCTAAAATGGCTTTGCAATTAACAACCTCTGTTAACAAACCCACAAGAAGTGCATTTGGGAGTGTCCAGCTGGAAAGGCAAGCACTTGATCCACAGTGAGTCCCAAGCCCAGGAGCTGTAGAGGAGTGTCAGCAAGATCCTGTCCCACCCTATGTCCTGGTCCTTGCTGCTCCAAGGGCAGGGTCCAGCAACAACAGCACAGGCCCCTCAGGAGATTTAATATCCAAGATCCAGGAGGCAAATCCCACTGCTCTTTTCTGAGGACAGGAAGGTTCTGTTTGGTAATAGTACAGTTGGCTTGTCTCTACCAGTGGAGATATGGGAGAGATTTACCGTAAGGCTAACCCCAGTGTTTTAGGTGTTGCATTACCCATTCTTACCTAACCTACTTTTTGGCCAGCCGCTGCGCAGAAACTCCCAGCATTGCTTGTGTCAACAAAGCAGCAATGGGAAACTTCAAGGTAAAACACCAGCACAGACAGTTCTGCCTAGCTCCAGGCTGTACAAACCTGTTTATTAAAGAATATCTAGCTTCTGCCTAACAGCCATCCTGGTTACCACTGGAGGAAAAAGCGTCATCAGCCCCATATGATGTAACTTTACCATCTGGCTGTTTTCAAAGGATACACACCAAAAATGTTGCTTTTACATCGCTGCCTTTTTTGCAGGGTTATTGCCCCCCACATGGAAAACACAAAGTTTCCATGTTCTTAAAGAAAGATAAAATGCTGCAATTGCCCTAATTCTCTTGTCTGTCTCCTGCCCTTTTGTTTCCCGTATGGATGATCTACAGATCCTCCCTTCAGATTTATATTCATTGCCTTCCGATTCTCTGTTCTCCATTTGTTTCATAGAGCATATTTGTATTCTTCTCTTGGTGAAGAAGGGTTTGATGTTTAACCACTGTAATCTTCTCCTGGTTGTCAGATTGTGGTTTTTGGTCAGTTATAAAGAAATGTTCTTCAGTATTCCCCAATTATAATGTTTGGGCTGTGGGTTTGGTTTTGGTCTTTTGGGGGGTGGGGGAGGGCTTTGCTTTTTGTTTGGGTTTTCTTTCTTTTTTTTTCCATTTAAATTCTTTCTCTGAACTGATTTGGCTCATGAGTGTTTCCAGGTTGGTGACAGGAGGCTGGGAGAGCAGCAAGGCAGTATCTTATTGGGTTTAACTTTATTCTGTCTGCACAGAACAAATGTTTCAAGTGGCAATCACTTCCTACCTATCTGCTGTGCGTTTTTAGTGCTGTGATCAAATTCTCTGTATCTGCCAAGAAAAAATGTCTAATATACAACTTCTGCTGTTGGATGTGTGAGCTCTTTTGAGATAGGAAATAATCACCATCATCTCTACAAAGACAGAGGCTGTTTCAGCACTGGAGGCAGCTTTCCTGCAGAATTTGCTCCATTTGAAGCTTCCCCATGACAATCTGGCCCTTTTCCCCTCCTTGCCTTTGGCAGCTGCTCAGGAAGATGCTCAGATGGTTTGCAGGTTTGATTTTGTGCTTCACTGCAGATACCGGTTGGTCTATTTTGTGCTTTCTATTTTAGATGATTGAGCCATCAATTTTCACATAAACTTACTACCGAGTCCAATGACCTGGATGTTCGTGATCTTATTTCTAGCAGTTCTTCATTTTGTCCCCACTTCAGCCTTCCTAAAAGCTGTGATTTTAGCACTCCAATCAGCTTCCCACCAGGCTTCCGTCCTTCCAGCTAGGCCAATTTTTTGCCTGTACAACAGTGATTCCTGTTTATTAGCCAGGACCTATCTTTAGTGGGTAGCTGATGAAAGAATTTCTCTCTACTTCCTTCTTTGCTTTGATTAATTTTGTTCTCAGCACCTTCATTATGTGCTAAATGAGTTTCCATTTGTTCCCTCTTAGCACCTTTCCCTTTTGTTGCTAGTCTAACACCTCCTTGCCTAAGGCACCCTGTCTTTGCCTCAGAAAATTGGTTTCCAATTTGGGAAGGAAGCTACCAAAATCCTCCAAATCCTCTCATGGAGAAACAAGATAAATGCTTTACAAATGACACCCATCCTGTCACTTCCATGGTCAGATTTCCTTCAAACGCCTTCTGTTTTTCTTCAACTACAGGAGAGAAGGGATGCCTGAAAGCTCCTTTGGGCACCTTTTCAGCATCCTTTCATGTGATGTGCCCTAGACAACATGAGAGAGTCTGTGATTTAGGAATCTTGGTGACAGTATTGAGCTGCAGCTGGGACCCTGACTTTCTGTCTCAGTGGTGTACCTGCTGGAGCCACCACAAGGTAGATATAGCTTTCTTTTGGAATGGATCTGACCCCTTGGAAAGCTGGTTTTGTTTGTTAAAATAGCAGAAAACTAATCTGGAGGGGAAGACTGACGTGCTGGGCTAGGAAGAGGATGAGGCTCTGCAGACAGAAGAGGAAGAGAGGGGAAAAAAGAACAATGCTCCTTCTGCAGCCTTGTCAGTGCAAAAAGCCTAGTCCCAGTCTTTCCAGTGATGCAGCCATCTTCTGGGAGTGCTGAAAGCCTCCTTGTAACTAGGCAGGCTGATTTACTCAGTTTTGACTTATGACTAAAATGCAGTTAGTTTCACTATATTTGTACCATCAGTCCCTGTCCCAGCTGCGCCCTGTGCCTAGGGTGTGAGTCCCACCGAACCCTCCATTGCATCCACCCCCTGCAAGTGCAGGGAGAGATTTTGTTGTTTTTGCAGTAATGATTCTAAGACAGCAGAAACCTCCTCAGGACACTGAGTTTCTCACTGCTTTCTTGGTTTTTTGTCTGGAAAGTAATTTTGTCTCTTCTGGACAGAAACGCCAACATGGGATGATCCTAACTGATCATCCCATTGATTTTGACTGCCATTCAGAACAATGCTTCCTCTCCCTCCAAGACTGTAAGCATCTGTAAGTGTCCTACTCATTAACAGACACTCCAGCAGATGCAAAGCATCCCTTAGAAACCACAGTGGGATCTGCACACATGCTTAGGTGCTCCACTGAGCTGGGGCCTCTCCAAACAAGAAGAGACCATTAGTTTTGGCTCATTAACTTAACTGAGATGACTATTAAACCACTCCTCCTGCCACTTTCTGTAAAATAAACTTAGAAATGAGCCATCTTTACAGCTGTGACTAGTAATAAATCCAATTAATTTCCATGTCTTTAGTGTTAATATATGCATTAGACGTGTCAGCTCTGCCTTTTTGTTTTCTTCAACGAAAAGCTTCTCTCAGATTCCGTTCTAATTAGAATGGGAACTTGCTCCTTTGTGGATATATTCCTCCAGGAAGCCACTTACTGAGATGCAGCACCTTCAGTTCCAGGGAATGGTGCTACTGTTTGTTGCTTTTTTTGTTCTTTCTTTTTTAAATGCATGTGGCAATTAGTATCACAACAAATTCATACTTCCCCTCCTAATTTAAAGGTTAAGGAAAAAAAAACCTCCACTTTGTCCTGTGAAAATAACACCAAACAAAGCAGAAACCAAAGGCACAGATGCACTTCCCTTTGAAATCTGCATAGTAATTACTGTTTACCTTCCTTCCTTCTTCATTGATGACCCCAATACAAAAGGTACAGTAAACAGTTGTGTGGGATTCATGGTCAGATCCATTAGCAGAACCAAGTATTTTGTCTGAGTGCAAGTCTCATGCCAGTTTAAGTCTGCATAACAAGCTGAGAGGAAAACCACACAGGTCAGGGCTCTGTAGAAAAGTCTTTTAGAAAGTATTGGTGGTAGTGCTCTTGATTACAGGGAGATCAGAGCCTCAGCACAGGTGGAGGGGCAAAGTGCACAGGCTCCAGTGAAGTCTTTGAAAGCTTATCAGCCCCTGTACTCCAGGAACTGCCCATAGGTACCTCATATCTGTATGTCAGAGTGCAGCCCACTCAAAATGGGTGTCAAACACTATTGGTGCAGACCTCGAGGCACTGTGTGCTCTGCAGACAGAAGAAGATGGAACTTTAGTTCTGTGCAGAAACAACTTTTAATTGTACCACATCCAAAAGAAAATCATCCCAGAAGCCAAATTTACATGAAGAAACTCTGCTAACAACCTCCTTTCCTCCTTGCTGCCACACAACTAACCTTTCTTTTCCGCCTTCTCCAAATAATGCAAACTCCCAGCTTCATTTTCTGAGGTTTCCCAGAGCACTGTGGATGCTTTTCTTTCTGCCTATCTCTTGTGTTACATCCAGAAATGGCTATTTCTCCTTGCAAATGTTATCTGTGTTTGAAGCCTTCTCCCCACGGACAGAATCATAAGGTCTCTGATGAGGAACAGCAGGTCTTTGTTCATTCTCAATGCATGGGGCTATAAATCCTCCCAGGGTGACCAGGGAAACCAAAAGCTTGCTGCCCTCATAAATCTCCCAGGGTGGCTGCTGCAGCCATCGCATGTTTTCCAAGGACTGCAAGTTTCTGATGGTCTCTGCAGTTATAGGATAGAAAATAAGCCAGTGTATGTTCTAAGAAACAAGAACAAAAGACGCTTTTTGGTCACTTCAGTTAGAAGTTCACCTGGATATCACACTGGATGTGATTGGGAATGACAAGGTAGTGTAACAGCCTTTGGTCCTTTTCCCCTGCTTCTTGTCTAAGCCAGTGTTGATCATCTGATTTTGTGCATTAAGCACAAAGTGCTGACAAAATTCCTGCTGTGGTACACCTGAGGCTGTGCCCACATTGAGGGTTGGTGCACCCTCTTGGAAATGACCTGTGATCTGGTAAGTGATGGGAAAGCCTGAGCAGAGCAGCACAATCCAGGCAGAACACTATGGTCTGGATGTGGCTTTTAGGCTAGGTCCATCCACTTCCCACCTTTTATCTTGCTCTGGCTTCCGGGCAGGACAAGAGATGACAGGGAATGGTCTGCTGGGGAATGAATAACACCCGGGAGCCAAATCCTTGTTATTAACATTTGCTATCCAGTCCTTCCCAAGACAGTCTCTCTCAAGTACCTGTTAGTGCCTTTGTACACCTGGTCCATGACATACAAAGCTCTTGTTTCATCATGAGTGTACAGGGTGCTGTATTTGTCTCTTGCAATCATAGTATCATATAATCATAGAATCATAGAACAGTTAGTGTTGGAAAGGACATTAAGATCATCAACTTCCAACCCCTCTGCCATGGAAGGGTCACGATGCACTAAACCATGTCACCGAAAACTCAGTCCAACCTGACCTTGAGCACTGTCAGGGAATGCAGCTAGGTAATTTCAAGCGCTTGTAGCACCAGGATGTCATCCATTTGCAAAGTCTGGGAAATCATCTGCTGAACCAGTGTGCCTCATCATCACCACCGCAAATGCAGAGGTGTCTGACAGCACCACTTCCCAACAACAGAGCAGAACCCAGCTGAGTGTGACAGGCTCTCAAAGTGGTACTGGCCTGCAAGGAGCTGTTGATTTTAATCTTTTTTCCTTCAGTTTTCCAAGTCTGATATTTCCCAGGAGGAATCCCTGTTTAACTGTGTCATCCACTGGTGTGAAGGAACCTGATCTTGTAGCAGTAGTGCCAGATGGTGACTAGTAATGATTGTGTGCACATGCCAGCTCTGTTCTCATCTCTTTCTTATCTCTGGCAGCTCTCCCCATCCCTGCTTCCTGATGGATAAGTCAGGGTATTTACAGCAGCCTCTTTATCTGCCACCTAAATGAAGGATGCTGTGTGTCTCCAGCACATGCACCGTTGTTCAGAGCAGGTATAGTGGAAAGATAATTAGCATGGCAGGTTTAAGACAGTTATTGCCCACAAGGCAATTGTCAAGCCTGCCTCATTACCAGTCTCATGTTTAGTCTTTGTGCCAGACTCCCCTTGAGCCTAGCTGCCTGGGGAGGACAAGAGCTGTTTTTCTGGATGTCTATTAGCTGTCAGCAGCAGTGGAAGGAAGTCCGAATAAACCGATCCATCCAGCTGCTCTGACTTTCCTGATGTTCTTGTTGCCGTGATAAGAAAGGAAGGGACTGTTGTTTCCCTGGGCCTTTAGTTGCTTGAAGTGACAACCTCCTTATGGGCCTTATAGCCCTTGGCTAGATGCTTCTTCCTTCTCATGTCATTTTGGCAACCATTTAATAAGCAAAACCTCCAGTGGTGCTCTTCCCAGCAGGCTCACAGTGTGGCTGTTTGAATTCTGCCTTTTTAACAAGGTTAATTTTCTTCCTCATCCAGGCAATTGATAATGCCTATGGGAGGGCTTTTGTCTCTTCCTGCTACCTTAGATGTCCGAGTACCACTTCCCCTGCTAGCCCGTACAACTGGCAGTCTGTTTGCTATTTGTTTTCAGTCTCCCTGGAACAAGCCTGGCCCTTTATTTTGTAGCTTTATTCTGCTCTGCCAGCAGCCCTGGAGCTCCCTTGCGGAAGCAAGAGGGAAGAGTTGAGCTCCACGCGCTGAGCTGCGGCTGGCAGTGGGGTGAGATGGGAAGCAGCCTCAGGTTTGGCCACATGGCCCAGCGGTTTTGTTGTGGTTTCTTTATTTGTTTGCTGCTATTCCTGGTGCTTTGCTCTGGAGGATCCCACCTTTTGTCATAAACAAATCAAAATTTAAAAAAAGGGAAAAAAGGAAACAGGAGGTGTTGGAGGATGCAGCGACATTTGGAAATGTGTGCAAAGCAATGTGGTGATGGAAGCTCATAACAGCAGCTTGGAGGCAGACTGAGGATCTCCCTCTTGGCTGTCAGTCACCTTCTCCAGCTGCTTCCCAGTGAGGGCTCATAGCACACTGAGCTCGCTCCCTTTGCACTTTCCCTCTGCAACTGCTAAGTGAATGCTATATTGCACTGTAATAATAACCAACATCTGGGGATTTCACATGGCCCTGGGAGCTGAGCTGCAGAGCTGGACTGTGGTGAGTTTAGATTTTTGGAAGAGCAGCCAAATCGGAGGAGCTCTGCAAATCCTGCACGGTCCTAGGCTGAGCATCTGCACACTATACACTGAGGTGGTGACTCACTTCTGCATCTCAGGTGGAGCTGGGGAAAGTATCATCAATTTAGACCCTGACAGGAGCATGGTTTAACAGCTCCCTGCCTGCAGTTCGATCTCTTTAATGAACATAAGCATAGATCAGAGTGAGGAGGAAGTTGAAAAATTCAGATCCCAATCCAAAACATGAATGTGCCAGCATTTGGGTGTGTAGGTCTGGAGCTGGAGTCTGACTCACTTGCAAATAGGGACACTTGGCAAAACATGGACCAAGGTTCAAATTCCTATCCCTGCTCCAAAATTAAATAAAGATTGAAGAAATTCTGGTAACTCAGTGTTTTGGGCCATTTACAAGGGGTGAAGTATGTGCTTAAGTGCTTTGTTGAATAGGAAGAGACTTGAGCATGTGCTTAATGTTATTAAGTGCTTAGCTGTTTTTTTGTTGAATCGGGGCCTCTGGCTTTTAAAGTCAATACTAACCCCTTAGGCTGCATCTGAAAGGATTTGGAAAAGAAGTGGCATTCAGATACTGCTGGATGTTTGACTGCTCTGCATTCCTGCTTTGAAGGCTTGTTCCTCTAAACCTGCTCTCATTCCTATTCCAAATCAACTAAATGACTCATCCGTGTCTACCAGGTAGCTATGAAGCATGGGGAGTTATGGACATTTAACACATACCCTGGCACAGCTCCTGGAGAAGTTCAGCTCTCCTGCAGTTTCCATCAGTGATCTTAATGCAGCATGGCAGTACCAGGATGTCAAAGTGTGATGCTGTTTTGCTGGCTCAACTGAAGAGGCACATTGCAGACCTTCTGATGTCCTTTTTTTGGGCATCTGCTGTGCTGCTCCTTGTAACCAGCTTCTCCTTGCTATGAGAGCCCCTGAAGTGAGTTTGGTTAAAAGGAGAGGGTGATCATGAGCTGGCTCCCTGCGGATTGCAAGGGTTAGGAAGTGATCACAGGAACACAGCTGTCTGATCTGTCACCAACAGCAGGGAAGAGAGTTGCTGCAGGCAGTGAACTTTTCAGCCAGCGTAGGTGATGCTGGGAAGGTGATGTCCCCGAAAGTCTGCAACAAGAGGATGGATATTAACCTCATTCCCTGAAATAGCATCTTAGTTTCACAAGAGCTGGAAATGGTAAGCAGCACTTGAGAGAGACGAGACTAAAAGAAGTGGGGAAAATAGCAACTTCTCTGGCTTTACAGGTGAAAGATTGTCTGAGACCAGGATGAAAATAGACGGAAACCTTATGCACAGATGAAAGGCTTGAAATGAAATACATTATGCATGAGACTAGCAGTTAGAATCTGAGAGCCACTTGGAGGTAATCATCTGAAAAGCGGGAACAGTTCTGGGCAACAATTTCAGCCTATTGCAGAGGCACCAAAATGGTTACCAGAAACCAGGTTTCCTTCTAAAGGAAAGACAAAATCGGAGGACTTAAGTGGGATTCTGCAGGCCGATCAGCTGCAGCCCTCACTCCTCTGTGTCTCCTCCCAGGTCTGGAGGGACAGGCAGACTGGCTGCTGAGTTGGTCTTGGGACAGGGCTGGCAGTACTGTCCCATGACTAGCAGTACCATATAAAAAAGAGGCTTTGATCTGCAAGGACAACATCTTTTGAAATTAAATAACTTCCTCAGTGCTGCCTCGCTGTTGTAGGCTATTTTTTCTAAAGAAATAAATTAAATAAATGTTCCTGTTTGCACACCTGATGCTAATACAGGAAATGCTAATGGAAAGATGCAGCACGCCCTGAATCAACAACTCAGCTGTGAGATTCAGATGAAAATTTTGGGTCAATAATTTCTGGAAATTGAAATGCCATTCTTTTCTCTTGTAGGTTTGCAGGTGCCTAGGTTGACAGGAAATGTGTTCTTCCAGGAAAAAGCCTTCATTAAAGAAGGTCTTCATTAAAGAAGATTAAAAAGTGATATTTCCTCTTAAGGCAACATTGATAAGAGGCTCAATACTCAAAAACATGATGGGACAATGAAAACAACAGAGATTCAGGTATCACTGCAGGCCAGTTTTCATTTGAATTTAAAGCCAGCTTTTCATGTGTGGCAGTTTCTCAGCTCAGTTTTTAGGTTAAGCCCCAGAGACTGACAGCAAGTCCTTCTGGAGCCCTATCTGTTCCAATTCAGACCCTGCTGTTTACATGTCGTGGGCTCCATGACTGCACAACTGACCTTCCAAGTTTTATGGGACTCACTGATGCAAAGCCTGGAGTCAGTGACACCTTTCTTCTTCAGGCACGTGCCTTAAGCAGCAACAAGAGGTCTGTGTTTGTTCTCCCTAGCACAGTGGAAAGTGAATTATTTCAGGCAAAGAGATTTATGTTGCTTTTTTGTTTTGGTTTGTTTTAGTGGTTCCTTGACCTGTTGCTGTTTTACACTAAGGAGACTCTCTCCTGCTAACCCTCTGAGTATGGAAAACCAGCAGGGAGACAGTGTGTGGAGATAAAGCTTAAAATTTTAGGCTAAACTCTTACTTGCAGAATTGAGTTCTTAGATACTAATGGGAGGGTGATATAGTGAGAGCAAAATGATGTACTGAGGACCAATACAACCACAAGGACTTTTGAGCCTTTTTTCTTTACATATGACATCTCCTGGCTTAAAGGGAGAATCAAAAGGAATTGCGGCAAAAGTCAAAGACAACAACTTCTTGCAGATGAGGGAGAAAGAAAAAAAAAACAAGATCAGAAAAAGTTGGAGAAGTCCAGGTCTGACTTTGAACAGCATCTGTGAGCCCGCAGAGGGAATGCAGTCCCCTGCAGTCAGCCTCAGAACATGATTTATTAGGTGATTTGCAAAAATTCTGGTAAAGTTTCTTTATGTTGAACAATGAGGCGGGTAGCTTCAAGCTCTGCTTCTTGTCAGCTGTGAACATCATCAGCAATGCTGGTTTGTTTAAATCCATGTTCCCTCTCCCCATGCTGTCCTTATCAGACCCTCTCTTATCCTTGAAACAGAGGTGAAAACAAACCTGATTTTGCTTTTCCACCTTTTCCATTCAATTCTCTCTCATGTCTTCCCTAATCTAGAAACTCAAAGCAAATCTGGCATCTCCTTTGCCACTTTGACACCTGCCATAGGTGGTAGGCATTGCTGGAGCAGCACTGAGTGACCTTAGTAGGCTTGGGGCTCACCAGCTGCCCAGAGGTCCTGCACTGCTCTGTCTGCTTTGTCGAGCAGAAGAGCGTCTTGCATGGTCTTGAGGAGCACCACACCATTTAAGGCAGCAATGGGTGATTCAAAGTCATTCCTCTTCCTGATTCAACAGATGAGCTTCTGCCTGCAAAAAGGCAATGAATGTCTTTGCATGGCTCAGTCTGACAGGAATGTTCGGAGAAGTTCTAATGTTGCTTCATCACAAGCAGCTGTCATTTGCATCCTCTTCCATGGCCTCCTGTGTGACTTCTTGCTTTTCAAACAGTCTATCCTTCCTTCCACACTCCCCCTGAATGAGGCTTATTGCTGGAGGGTTTCCTGCTCTTGTCTCTTCATTCCTGTGCAGCTCTGCCTTATCAGTGTGCCAGAGCAACTGTTCGTACTTAAAAGTGGATCGCTAAAATATCTGGGTTAAGAAAAAGGAAAGAAAAGGTTATGTTTTTTTAACTCAAATAAGGGCAGCAGTCAGTTTTCCAGCCATGGTCCCTGCACAGCCAATGGGGTGATGATCTGCATCAGAGGAAGAGCCAAATGTAGGGAATGCCCAAACTAATAGTCAAAAGCAGGGAAAGTGACAGCCTTGTTGTCCTCCCTGGTTCAGTGCGTGTTACCCTCTAGTACATCAGATTAGGGGAATCAGATCATTGTAGTGACCCCATAGGAAATATCTGTCCCTTCACATGGCACATGGGCAGTGACACTGAGGGTGAGGGAAAGTGGGACTGCGTCTTTCGATTGGAGACCACAGTCAGATGAGAGTAATGGGAAACTGGACCTTGAGGGACCCAATCAAGTTGTCAGTGGTTCCTAATGTAGCAATCACTGTCAGTTTGTGCCATAACAATACAAACGCGGTAATGTTTTGACAGGCTGGGATAGTGCTTGTCATCTAAATATTGTGAAGTTTTGTTAGTTTCTATTCCACGCATAAGGAATTCGGCCTCTGAGTCTTATTGACAGCATGGAAATGTTTCAATGCTATGCAAACACAAGGAAATAAATGTAGGCTGAAGAAGTTCGAGAAGAGTAAAATGCATCACAGGTATGCTGCAGTTACTGATCACCCAGAGAAATCGGTTTTGTTTGACAAAAGGTGGAAACACTGCCAGGATATTTTGTTTCAGTTTAGGTTATTTGCAAAATTGTTTGTGGTTAGTAATGAACACAAGGTTCACTTGTAATAATAATGTAACCATGGTAATACAGTAACAAAACCCCAGTGTCAGTCTGATTTACTGATAAGATTTATACCCTATTATATTATCCAATGCAATTAAGAAATGCTTAGAAAATTAACATTAGAATAGATTAAAATAAAGTGTCAGAGGCATATTGGAAGCCGTGGGTCTTAACCATAGTCCTCAAGTGGATCTTTTGGGATAACATATCACCCTGTCTCCAACGGGCTGTTACAATAAGCAAGGAAAGCAATTACTTTCATTTTGTAAACAGGGAATTGCAGCATTCCTCAATTTCTGCAATTTCCTGCACTCAGTTTAGTGTGACTGGTCAAAAATGAACCCAGGGAAAGTAACAAGTGTTAATCAGTCTCATTTAATCTAAAGTGAATTTAATAATCAGCAGGGTTGGGAGGACAAACAAATGTATGGATGGGAATATAGGGCTTTGCTCCCTGTGGGAAGGGAATTAATGGTGGGATGGGGGTCAGAAACTCTTGCCCTTTGCCTATGTATGTTGAATTCCCTTCCCATTATGCTAACCACTGCTTTCTTAGGGCTGTTTTTATATCACCAGTGGCAGTCACCTGCTGTTTCTTGTCTTGTAAGTTCCATGGGGCAGAGAGCATCTCTCTATTCCCTATGAATGAGTAGCGAAGTTTCTACCATCTAATAATATAATCATCAGAGTTAAGCCAGGATAATCATAAAAGATGAGCCATTTCATAACCACCTCTGTACCAGACAGAATTACACCTCTCATAACATCCTAGCAACAGAGCTCCTCAATCATTGTCTCTTTCCCTGCAGATACCTCCCTGCTTCATCCCTTCCAATTTCTGTGTTTGAGTTCAGGATGGGGAATCTGGGATTATTTGTTTTTAGAGAATTTCAGCTGATTACCCCAGTGAAGTAATAGCTTTACAAGGGAGTGTAAGAGCTGTTGTCACAAGCCAGGAAGGGAGTGGAAGAGATCTAAACTCAGAGGTTTTAGACTCAGATTATACTTGGGTTTTTTTTCCATGTCAGAGTCCTGTTACTTAGTCCTTGCTAAGAGTTTTGAGATATTTGTTTTGCTGAGATAGAGGCCTCCAGAGGTTGCCCAGTCAGAGCTAATCTGGGCTTTGGGGCCTCCCTCTTATTTCACAGACTGGTTTTTCACTGGGATGATCGACTGCAGTGTGACTGAGTCTTAGTCTCTTATTCCTTCTGTGCTTAAAATATGTTTTACTTGAAGATGCTACCAAGCAAAAGCACCTTTCCCCCATATTCTCACCTTACTGTCCTCTTGTTCTTTTATCTGCATTCCACCACCTGTGGCCTGACTTTTTCTCTTACGGACTCTTTATTTTGTTGTTTTCTGAGCAGTGTCTTCCTAAGTAAACTAGAGAGACTATTATATGATCATTCTCTTTAGTCTTTCTGCTGCCTTCAAACCCTGCTTTTCTGGGCTCTCTCTCCCCTTGTCTCCACTACCTACACTGTGAGGAACTGCATCCTAGCTCTGGAATAGACTTCTCCTCACTCATGATGTCTTTGATCACATCTTGTTTTCCTTCTATTATTCACATAATTTGACTTTTCTTGCTGGCTGGTTACTTGCATATCTTCTCCCATGCCATCCAACCTCCTCATTCCTACTGCTTCTCTGGCACATTGGTACTCCTTCATCTATGGGGTTAAATTTGAGTTCCTTCAGATGCCCCTTCCTCTCCTCTTCGCTGATCCTAGGTGCACAGTGAGTCTGTTTCAGTCGAAGCTGCATTTTCCTTTCCACATGAGGTTGGCAGTTGACTGTTTTGGCAGTTCCTGTGTTTCTTTTCCTTCCTGGAACCAATGCACTGCGAAGGATGAATACAGAAATGTCATCAGGGAGTACAGGAGATGAGCAACATCTCAGAGTGGGAGAAGTGACTTGGAAGGGAGGACCTGGACCAAAATCTATCACATGGTAAGCAGCAAAACAAATCTTGACATTAAGGCAGATTTTATTTAGTGCTGTTTTATTTTTGAAGCAACGTCTACACTGCACAGTACACAACAGCATGGAAATAGTTGAAATAGCTTTGCATAAATATTGTATGAAGCTTTGTGTACAAATGCATACAAAGCACAGAGCTGTATGCAAAATTTGGCTGAAAAGGGCGAAGGAAAATGTGGGAGCTTTCTGCTTCCATATCTGGGGAGCTTCTAGTACCCGCTTGGGAATTTACCTCCCCATTGCAACACTGCTTTCAGCATAAACATGCTGACAGGGTGCTGTGCTCCAAGCTCCACATTGAGAGTGTCCAAGTCCAAAAGACTTGGAATAGGTTTTTAGGTCAACAGGGTGGCGATAGGTTGTTGGGCAAGAGCTGAATCTATTTTTGAGACTTTCATGGTCCCAGATAGAATCATAGGTTAGGGCTGGAAAGGACCTTAAGATCATCTAGTTCCAACCCCCCTGCCATGGGCAGGGACACCTCCCACTAAAACATGCCACCCAAGGCTATGTCC